>CAEGAD010014754.1:0-38348 GCA_903067055.1 Poeciliopsis paucimaculata
CAATTTTTCAAAATGTAGTAAACGACCTGTTTCAAGATCCATGATAAAGAGCTCCAGCTTGTTTTCAAAAGCAAACACGGCTCGTTGAAGGGATAAGACTGCATTTCCAGTGCCTTGCATTTTCACATTGAGCTGGTTCAGATGTTCAGTGATATCCACGAGATAGTAAAACTTGAGGAGCCACTCAGTTTTGGCTAGCACAGGATGCTCGATGCCTTTCATTGCAAGGAAAGTACGGATTTCGTCCAAGCAAGCCGCAAAACGACAAAGCACCTTCCCTCTTGACAACCATCGCACATTGCTGTGCAAAAGCAGACCGTGATAGTCATTTCCAACTTCATCCAGCAGTGTTTTAAACTGGCGATCATTTAAGGCTTGGGCAACAATAGAGTTGATCACACGAATGACCAGCGACATCACTTCGCCAAGCTGCCCATCACACATCTGAGCACAAAGAGCCTCCTGGAATGCAATGGAAACTTAGGATGGGTCTATTTTCATGTTCACGGAGAAGCGCCACAAATCCTTTTTTTTCACCCACCATACACGGAGCACCATCAGTACACACTGAGAAGTTTATCCATAGGTAGATTTTTTTCTTGAGCGAACTCCATGAAAGACTTGAATAAATCCTCACTTCTTGCGGACCCTTTTATTGGCAGAACAGCAAGACTTTCTTCGCGCAGTGTGTCACCAGCAGGATATCTTGCAATCACACTGAACTGTGACAAATGGCTTGCGTCTGTTGACTCATCCAATGCCAGGGAAAAGAACGGCGCTGCATGTATGTCCTTCACCTGCGTTTCCTCCACTTGGTTTGCCATCATGATGGTGCGATCATGAACAGTTCTTGCCGACAGAGGCATATCTTTTATCCGTTTGATTATCTTGTCTTTGTTCGGAAGATCATCAAAAAGTTCATTGGCTACATCCAGCATGAACGTTTTAGTATACTCGCCATCTGTGAATGGTTTTCCGTTCCTCACTATTGCTAAAGATCCAGCAAAGCTAGCGAAATTGTAGTCACCTTGTCGGGTCCATACGCGCTCAGCAGTTCTTGGCACGCTTTCTTTCTGCTGTCTCCTGCCGGGTATTTTGACCCAAAGGTAGCATGGTGTGTGTCGAAGTGCCGCTTTACATTCGACGCAATTTTGTCATTGAAATTAGAGACACACCGCAGAGCCTGCTCTCTCCACAAAGGCAAATTCTTCGGTCCATTCGTCCTGAAATGTACGATACTCCTCGTCTTTTTTTCTTTTCGCCATCTTCTTCGTCGAAGGGTTAGCTTTGACCTAATGCCCGAGCAGAAGGGGGCATTTACCTGTTTACCCAGCAACAGCCAACGTAGGCTATTATCATCCAATTAAAATAATGGACTGCTCCTGCAGCCAATAGCAACCCTGAACAGGACAGGAGCAGTGGAAAATCGATCTGCGAGCCAGATGCAATCATCAAAAGAGCCACACCTGGCTCGCGAGCCATACGTTCCCGACCCCTGCATCAGAAACTTGTGGTTTTTGTGGTTGATCTTTTGAGAACAACATGATACACAATAAGTAGTGAAACCCTGAAGAGACAAAGAAGATAGAATTACGTTCCTGTCTAAAGGTTATGATGCACTTTATGTGCATTCTAAAATTTTATGCCAAATGCCTGGTCTTTTGTGTACGGTAGTGTATGTAGACTTGAATGTTTTGAAGTTTTGACATTGTTTACTGTGATCTAACTTTTTATAGCTCAACAACATAGCATTTTAACAGAGACATGTGCACTTTGGAAGGTCATAGTATATATTATCAATATTATATATTGGATATTACATCCTTCTCGGAAAAATGTGTTCTCGAAGAAGTACATCTACAATAAGTAAGGTGAAGTGTTTTACCTACAATTGTCATCACCTGGACGATGATCGTCCCTCAATTGGAGGATTGCAGATTAAATTCTCTGTCCACCTTTGTCGTTATGTCCTTGGGACAGACTCTTCATCCGCCTTGCCTGCTGGTGGTGGTCAGAGGACCCAGTGTTACCTCTGCATGGCAGCCTCACCTCCGTCTAGCTGCAGCTACTATCTGGTAGCTTGCCACCATCTGAGTGTGAATGTGTGCATGAATAAGTGAATCACTCAATTCAAGGATTTTAACGATGAAGCTGAAGTTCTGTTTTTGTCTGCACTTGACCATAAATCCTGTCATTGTTCACATCTTCTCAGCTGGAGTCAACCAGAGCTTCCACCTCTGGGATTTGTACTTAAATATGAAAAAAAGTTTTCATAGAACGAGTTAACAAATTAAGAAGAAGCCAAGAAAAGGCAAAGAGACAGAAGATAGACCGGACGGTTGAACAGTGAAATTATTGATGAAGAAGATAGTCAAGGAGATGAGTGCAAAGTGATATTTATCTTAAAAAAAACATCAGAAATGAAAGGAAAACTTCCAAGCATGAGTGTTTAGAGTTAGAAAACTTGTGATGTGTAATTTGAGAGTGCTTGCTGTAACAAAAACACAAAATCATTGTTGGGTGAACATCTCAGTAAAGGAATTTATGGCAAAAAGTAAAAGATGCAAGGCTTTATAAGTGCATTCCCTCTGCTGAAATTCTTTGTACATCTAATAGAGCTACTTCTAATTTGGCCAGAATGAACTACAAGCAGGTTCCTCCTTCATGGACTGTTCCGCACAACACATACTTTACATCTAATAATACATTTAGGCACAAAAACGGTATTATATTATAGTATAGCAATGAAACATCTCTGACTGGTGTTCTTTTAAGGGTGTTATAAATGCAGAATGAGGACCATTTTTGGTTTATCATGATTTAATTATTATTTTTTTTACTCTAGTGGCCTTTATTTGACAGTGAATCGACAGGAAAGTGGATTCTGGAAAGACGAGAAGAAAGTTCAACAGCTCAATAAACACTTGCTTATATTTGTGCAACAATAAAATTAGATCTGGAAAACGATCTGGTGTCACCACACATAACCATAAAACTATCTGTTTTCCTGCTGCTGTCATATTCAATAAATTAGGTTATTATTGAAAGGTTCTTTTGTTTTAGTAACTCAGTTCACTAATTGCATTGCGCTCTGTGGCTTGTTGTAAAATTGAGTTGTTTCTTCACTTTGACTTTCACAAAGTGAGGTAAAGATCCTTGCAAATGATGCAACGACCCTAATGCCTTTAAGACATTGTCAACTAAAACAATCTGTAATAAATATAGCATGAGTGTTTTCCTCATGGAGTGCAAAGCTAACAAAAATGTGCTTGTTACTGCATGTAGCATGTCTTTTAACTCATTATAGCTGATCCAAGTTTCGGTTAACTTGCAGAACATGTTTTGTTCATTTCATTTTTTCCTCCTGCATGAAACTTTCAAGCTTTTTTATCTGCCGTGTTTGCTCAGATTAGGATTTCACATTCACAACTTGCATTCAGATTAACCTTTGTTCTCACTGCCGGTTCCCAAAATAGACTGCTGGGTGGAGCTACCTGAAAGTATTTTTAGCAGCTCCCCTAAAAGCATACCATCTCCATTTCCCTGCTATTCATTCACAACAGCGTTGTTCAGACGATCCATGCAGCTTTCCCTGCTAACAACCTTCTGATAAGAATCGATTGTTTCTTATCAGAAAGTTAGTGATCAAAATGAGGTAAACTGTTCTCCACTCCAGTCTCACCCTAAAATTTTCACTTGCCCCATCAAATAACTCCTGTCAAAGTCTTCTGTAAACAGGGAGTAGAAATCAGGTTAGTAACACTAGTTTTGGGAATAGGAAACACAATAGTCTCTATTGAAGACATAAACAAAGCAACTAAGAAAACCTCCTTGAAGCAGAATATATTAACCAAGACACTCCCTCTTCAGACATAGTTCTTGCGTAATTCATCTAGTATGACCTATTTTTCTTGAATTCCCAACCAGAGGGAGTTTTAGGCAGATGAGGAGGAGAGAGCATGAGCAGAACTGATAGTGTATGTGGATTACTAGACAACACTTGTGGAGCTGTTGGGATTAGGAGGCAAGTGGCGCATATCAGCTTGTGGGAAAGCATACAGATACACCTGTATGTTTCCCAGTGAGATGCAGATACATCAGCAGCTGGCTGTTCTGGGTAACAACAACTTTCTTTACTTTGGTCAGAAATGTAATGTAATACATCTGACAGAAAGTTTACCATTGTATTTACCAGGTGTAGGTAGAAACTTCTTTTATTTTATGCAGTGAGACTGCCATTATCATTAAAGTTGTGCCTTATTCATTGACTGAATATGGCACATAGTGCTTCAAACTGTGTTGCTTTTTGCAATGCAATTTCTGTGAATAGAATAGAATAGAATAGAATAGAATAGAATTAGCCTTTTCTGCCCCACAAAAGGGAAATTCAGGTGTAACAGCATAAAGGTTCACACAAAAAGTTCTCAAAGTGGTAAAAACAATAAAGAAATAACATTCTACAACAATAATAATGGTATACTGTGAAAGGCTATAATAGAAAATACTGTACAGTTTTTAGAAATGGGCATATAGGATTACTCATGACCCAAGGGATGTGTAACTGAGTCAGAACATGTCAAAAACGCACATTGAAAAATACAGACTATTTACAATGCAGCATATCAGAGCAGAAAAACACTTAGGCATGAAGGCAACTCTTGGATGCCATCCATCCATGAAAACATTATAAATGGACTATTCTGCATTACTGACTGTTCAAACAACAATCATGTCAAAGAAGTCAAGATTTGAAAAATAGGCTCATCAGTCGCGTATGTGCATTGTCTGTAAAAGCAGCAACTATGACTACAACTCAAGCAGAAAGAAAAGCTTACATAATTATCTTGGTTGGTGGTTGGTGATTAACTCAAATGCAGAAACAGAAACGTGAAGTAGATGATGAAAAAATGGTTTAAAAAATTAAATGCAAAAGTTTACAAAAACCATAGGAGCCAGGGCAAAAGACAAAATAATAAATCCAAAGAACATCCAGAAAGAGACACAAGGAGAGTACGGTGAAACAAGAGAAGTAACAGAAGAAACCATTAAGGAATGTCTGAGAAAGGGGTGCTTTTGGAGGTTGAATGGTGAGACAATGGAAGTGGGCTGATGAGCCAGCTGTTGCAGCTATGAGGGAAGGGAGCAGAAAGCAGACTGATGGGAATGGAGAGAGAGAAAGTGGCACAGGGGACAAAAGGGGAGTGCACAGAGGATTAGTAAATAAATCTAACACTAAAGAATAACAAGACCTAGGAAACAAAATTTAACTGGAGAATCAAGGAGTAACTAGACACAAAAACTAAACATAAAAATCTAAAATCACTAAGAAGTGACTGAACCAAAATAAAACAAAAAGCTTGGCTGATCTAATCAAGGAAAATGAACTAAGAAACACAGAAATGAACAAAATCCAAAAACCAACTCAGAAAACCCAAGACTTCACATTTTTGTGTTCAAAAATCTTTTGGTGCTATTCCACAGCTTTTCTGAGTGCCTTTCTTGTAATTTTGCTTCTTTTTGTGACTGTTTGTGTTTTTTCTTTGTTCAAATCCATTCGCTTTTGCTTGGTTAGAGATTACTGTTTAACATAATGGAATATAATGTACACGATATCGTACACATCAGAAAGTATTTTTTTATGCTTTATCTTTCGTTTTAGTGGTATGCTGCAGTCTAGCAACAGGCCAGATTTCCTCACGTTATATCTTCATTCAAGAACCCATGCCCTGGGCCAAAGGTCGTGAGTACTGTCAGAGCCACTTTGTGGACCTTGCTGTTGTGAGTACAGAGAAGGAATACTTTGCTCTCCTTAGTGCCATCCCCGTAAACAATGCCAGCTTTTGGCTTGGTCTCCATAAGGAGAGCAGCGGCTGGAAGTGGACCAACGGGGAACAACTGAGACTCACTCATTGGTACAACTATAACCACGAGGGCCACTGTGTAAGCGTGGAGGCCATGTTTGAAGAAGATGATAAGCTATTGGCTCGTTCTTGTAATGAGCAGCACAAGTTTGTTTGTCAGGGTAAGAAATGTTATTTTGAAGAATTTTTGATAACTCCTGCTCAATTATTTATTTATTTTTTATTTATTTGCACAAAAAAAATGCTAAATATCCTTGCATCATCGCAATGCAATCATTGTGATATGATTTTTTTTCACATAAAAACATTGTATCACAAATATGCATTTTTATTTATTTTACTTAATGTGTTACATCCTTTTTGGTGGCACTTTATTTGAAGGGCTGTGCATTAGACTGACATGAGACATGAGTAATAAACATGACCTATCACATGTTATGACCATGAAGAAGTCTTCATAAATGTTTACAACTGTTGTCATGAAGTGTCATTTGCTAAATAATGACACATTTAATGTAAAGTTGGCACTTTTAATTGACTTTTAATTCAAGTTTTAATGGAGCTTTACATTAAAAGTGTCATTATTTACACAGTGACACTTCAGTCGTAATCGTTTATGAAGAGTCATTCATGTTCATGACAGATGTTATGCCATGTTTATGACAATCTCATATCAGTCTTATGCTCACTCCTGCAAATAAAGTGTTACCTAATTTGTATTTTTTTTTAAAAATATAATTTTTTTTGTAATTTAACTAATTTTCCATTAATTAAATCTTGATCTAAATCTTCCAGGGCCCGTTTCCCCTCAATCAGTGGCTGTGGACTTTGTGAACATCGATCACGTGAAGCTAAGCTGGAACATATCTGCACTTATGCAGACGATCTCTCACTACTACAATGTGACAATATGTGGCTTCATTTGTGAGACGCTGTCCTACCCCTACAATGATAGCTCCTCCCTTATGAGCATCAGCATCTCCAACTTAAGTGCAGCCACAGAGTACCTCATATACATTTCTGCTGTGGTTATTCACCTTGACAATGGGACCAGCAGGAAGTGGATTCTTCAAGATAATCCTATCATGTTAAAAGCTAAAACAGGTGGGAAGAATTTTAAGGGAAATAATACAATATTGAGGCAAATTTGTAGTACACAGACAATTAAAAGTACAGTGCCTTGCAAAGTACTCATACCCCTTGAACATTTTGCCACAAACATTTCAGTGCATAAAAAAAATCATCCTGCAACAGTGGTTTCTGGTTCCTGTTTCCCGTCATTGTTTGTGAACTAAAGCAGCACATACATTTCAAAATGTTGTTTTTGCTTTTAAAGATGTGCTTTATAGTTGAATAAGGCCTTGAAAGTAAATAAAATACATGAGAAATTGAGACGCTGTACCTTGGATGAAAAGAAATTTGTTCTAATGAGCATCTTTTCTCTTCCACAGTGACATCTAATACGACTCACAAAATCTTTTTCATCGTTTTGGATTTATTCAGTCTGGTTTTATTGGTCTCTTCAATTTGGTATATTTATCAAGTTTTGAAAAAAGGCAAGTTTTCATTTCTCTGTCTATAAATATACATCTGAGTACTCACATGCTAATAACACACATTATTTGATGTCATCTCCAGACAAATCCACAGAGGGGGTCGGAGTTAGATCGTCAGCAGATTCAATGATTGTTGAGCTGTTACCGCACAGAACTGGGTTAGAAAAACTGGAAAATGTCATATTTTAGCAACCAAGAAAAAAGTTTTATTTTGACCCTAAGGAGACATTAAATTGTCTTTAGTTCAAGCTGTGAAAAGTTTCAAGATGTTAGTTTTGTGTGACATTGTTCTGTACATTGCATAGATGCACATTAATGAAGTTCAGTTTTATATTTATATAATCTGTTTAGTTCACATGCACATACGTTTAATAGACTGGCTGCCAGTCAAACTCTGTGCATGAACAGATAAGCTACATATCAGCTCAGATCATACATCTAAGGTTTCCTTACATAAACCCTCTTGGCTCATTATTTCTTGAGAAAGACAGCTGTGATCTCACAATCAAATTCTCCATCTGTGTGTCTCTAAAGAAGCAAGAGCTCATGTCCTCTACAGACAGGCCACCTTGTAGAAGAGAGGAGATCTTGTATTCATGAGAATATCTTGAGCACAATGTTGGGACGACCCACTGTCACTACTATTTTGCAACAGATGAACTAAACTTTGCTAATGAATTTCAGTTAAACATACTAAATGTGTCATAATTTAGGTGACAGATGAGGATTAACAGTATGATTAAAGTTCTGTGATCATATCACAGTGAATATGCCGTTGAAGAACGTTAAATGACTCCAGAGTTGGTTCATGTAATATCCAACTCTGGATATTACGTTATGTTTAAATTGTTCAAATCTGTGTATTTTTTTCTGCTGAATTTGTTTTGATTCACAGAACAAAATAAATTTCTATAAATTTCTAAAATAAATTTGTGTATAATTTTTTTCACAACACGATATACATACATTTTTATATATTAATACAAGCTAATATTTGAGGTTTAGTTGTGTTACTATTTTGCTACACTCAGCACTGCATAATATGGACTAAGATATTATTATCATCATTAATTTTATTAATATTATCATTCAAAAGCATCTACCCCCTGCCAAAAGATTAAACGGAGATAACCCACAGTTGGTCTCACTAGTTCTTTATGTATGATGGATTTTGTGGTTTTTTTCTTTGTGTTTATCTTTTTGTACTTCTTTACCTTCAGTCAGACAACAAGTGCATTGTATAAATGTGGTGGGTTTTTGTATTGCGGCTGACTTAGTTCAACAGTCTTTAAACTGCATTGAGAATGCACATAACTTTTGCCTCAAGATCACATTGGTTTATAGTCATAGTGGCACCATATCAAGATAGATCCTGATTGATGCATTGGTAAGATATCCGTGGCGTGGGCTCCACAGACCGATTGGTTTGGGAATGAGAGATTTTAAAGTGGAGTCGCCACACTGGCCTCAGCTCAAGGATTAAATGTTATCACAACCAGAGGTCTGATAAGATTTTTGCAATGTTTGAGTTTTAATTTCAGACTTAGTGGTCATCTCTGGCATACACTGGAACTCACACTGGAAAAGGGCTCCCAACTGGCTGTGCTCGGATGGTTTCTAGGACACCAAAAGGAGTTAAAATTGTCCCAGCAAGGTCTGAGCTCCACATGCTCAGTAACTTTTATTGATACAAGATGTGGCAAAAGAATGGAACATTTTATGATCACATTTTTTTTTTTTTACTTATTTAGGCATTTTAATGGTTAAACCACATCCTTTGAGATAACATATTAAAAGCAGGGTGAGCAGAGTGAAGGGCACATTCATCTCCAGATTGAAGACACTGACAGGAGAAAATGTTATATCTGAGGGGGTTTGTTGCTTTCATCCTGGGTGCCTTTTTCCTTATTGCCAAATCCAGTGAGTAATAACTTGCTAAATACTATCGCTTTCTCTATTCAGAATTTCTTTTTCTTAATCAAGGGTCTACTTTGATGCTGTTGTGTGAAACATTTCATCTGAATATCTTCCTGTGTTAGGTCATGGTTCTGAGATCATCAAAGGGAAAGAAGTGCAGCCACACTCCTTGCCTTTCATGGTTCTGCTTGAATCAAGTCGGTTCTCTTGCGGAGGAACTTTTATTGATTCCAAGTGGGTTCTGACAGCTATTTTCCTTATTTATATGCTTTTGGCATGTATTCCAAGTACCATTAAAAATGGGGAGTGCAATCGCTCAACAAAGTTAAATAATGTTTAGACGTGAAAGAGAAATTTCTAAGTTCCCGCAGCAGCTAGTCATGCTGGTCAGACAAGCAAAAGCGGCAATTAGTTTTTGTTCTGTTTTGTATAAATACAGATTTATCCTTCGTTACTCAAAAGTATAGTTAAGGTGGGTTACAACTTGGTTGCAACCAAGTGTAATGAAAAACAATATTAAAGATGATATGTAGTTCATCAGTCTTGGTACACAGCAGTACCTCATCCTCGTTATAACCCCAAGACATATGACAATGATGTCATGTTGTTTGCTTTGAAAAATAAAAGTTTTGCAATAGACTGGCTGTTTTGTCTGTTTAAATAACATTTCATATCTTGGAAACATATTTAAAATAAAGCAGATTCTTATTTCACAGTTAATTTTACTTTCAATTGATTTTTGCTTATTATCATTCATTTACTGATGTCTTGAAACATCCGTTCAGTGGGGAAGGGAGGAGTGGTGGTGCCCATCTCAGGCGAATGTTTCGGGCAAGAGGCGGGGTCACCCTGACAGGTCGTCAGTCTGTCGCAGGGCAACACAGAGACAGACAGGACAAACAACCATACACACGCACACTCACACCGACGGAGAATTTAGATAGGCCAATTAACCTGACAGTCATGGTTTTGGACTGTGGGAGGAAGCCGGAGTACCCAGAGAGAACCCACACATGCACAGGGAGAACATGTAAACTCCATGCAGGACCTTCCTGCTGCAAGGCAACAGTGCTACCAACTGCGCCACTGTGCAGCCCATGTCTTGAAACAATTCCTTCAAATAATTTGTCTTCTTTTATTAAAATTGTTCATTCAAATTGGTCCCTCCCTCTACCCTTTGTAAATTGCACATTTAATAACCTTTGAACTAACGTTTAACATTTCAGCTGTACTAATATTTTTTATATTATTATATAGTAATTGTGATTTTTACTTTCCAGCTGGTCAAAAAAGCGAGGCAAACCCAATGGGTGAAACCTCTCAAGCTGAATAACGTCATCAAAGACCCAGAAGAAGGTTCAGTCTGTATGGTGGCTGGGTGGGGAAAAACCAACATGTATTGCAATAGTTTGTCAGACGTTTTGATGTCAGTCAATGTGACTGTGGTCGGCAGAAAGAAGTGCAACTCACCAGCTTTTTACAGTTCTTCCATAACTAACAACATGATTTGTGCTGGGTGCAATGGGAACATCAAAGCTGACAGTTGTCAGGTAAGTGGCCAACCAGCCGTTTATGCAAATTTAAAATGTTGCTGTTTCCCTAAAATGCAGTTTCTATGTTTCTTCTTTCTGTAGGGGGATTCTGGTGGGCCAATACTTTGCGATGGAGCTGTAGTTGGAGTTACATCTTTTGGACATGGGTGTGGATACAAAAACAAACCTGGCGTGTACGCTTTCCTCACCAAAGATCACCTTGACTGGATCAAGCAGACAATGAAGTAATGAGATAATGAATAAGCCTTGGTTGAATGTTGCTGTTTTACTCATACAACCACTTTACTTGCTCTCCGTTATGTTATACAACTTGCATTTTGTTGCGTAATGATGTATGCGCAGACAACTGAACAAATGAAAACAGAGCTTTAGCTTGTTACAGCAAACTTTGAAACTTGTTTCTGCAAATCACTTTATTAAAGGATTAAAAAGTAAATATTATATTTCTGGCCCTGTACTAGTAGATTAGCCACTTAAAAACACCTCTGAGCGTGGCGCACTCTAGGACAGCTGTAGCTGTACCATCTTGAACAAACATTGTTTAAACACAGCAAATATACTTCCAAAGTTGATGGCATTGCAAAGATCTGAAAATGATCTTCACATGAGTAGATACAACATTTTGGTGGATGGTTGTGTTAAGACAGGAGAAGATAACTTTGGTTTTAGTCTCAGTTTGACAAGCTGTTATCTTAACTTTGTGGGCAAAAACATAACTGTTTAAGCAGCTGATGACTGAGAACAACCCCAAAGAATCAGACAGTTGAAAATGCAAACTACAACACCCCTCAAAGCACTTAAGGGTCACCATTTTTCCAATTAAAATGCAAAATAAGTTTATTAATTCTTTTCCTTGTACTTTTCTACAACAATAAAGTCTAGTAATACCTGCTTTAATAAATTTTGCATAGTTTTAAAAATTGTTGGTCTCTTAACTGTTATTTGTCCATTTCTGTGACATTACATTGTTGTTTATATGTACAGATAGGGACTGATCAGTCTTGTGCTGAATGAGTACTGAGCAGAAGTTTATTTAGGTGGCAGAGGTGAGAGGAATCAGCAATCAAGAGCCAGGAGGAGCGGGAGGAGCAGAGCAGAGGTGCAGCATAAAATGTGACAGAAACAAGGACATCATGACACTTTAATAAATGACTTGGCGTTCCCAAGTCTGTATCCAATAAAAAGCTGAAATAGTTTTGTTTTCGTGATGTTTGAGCTCCACATGCAGTAACTTTTTTTCCAGGTACTTTGTCAATTAAATTATACTCTGATACAAAAATTGTTTTTAAATAAAACTTTATCATTAAGGCTAAATAGCTTTATTTCTATATTATAACAATAACGATACAATGTGTATTTTGCACAGAGAGCAGACACAAATGACTTTTGTCTTGGACAACATGTCGTTTTCTAAGTTGACAGTATCTCTGAGAAATAATCATATGAGGTCTGGAAACAGTTGCCACTTGTCTCCTCTCAGGGACTGTGTCATGTCACTAAAACTAAAACCGCCACCACAGGCCTGTTTGGCACCTTGAGAAGTGCTTAAACATTACCACTTCAGAAGTGGTAGATCTGACCTCATCACACCTATTTTGCCTATTCATGCATTTCCATGGTCCACCCACATCCTTTGAGACTAAGATATAAAGAGCAGATTGAGCATTATGATCTGCACATTCTTCTTAACGTCAAACACCTTGAAAGGAAGAAATGTTTTGTCTGGGGGATTTCATTGCTTTCATTCTCTGTGCCTTGTTTCTTATCAAATTCAGTGAGTATTGTCATTTTCTTCCTAATGCAATTTTTCTCCTAAGTCAAGGGTTCAGCTTTCTCCTGTCACCTTAAAAATTGTTTCTGGATGTATTGGCAGGTCATGGTTCTGAGATTATCAATGGGAGAGAAGTGGAGCCCCACTCGTTGCCCTACATGGCTCTCCTAGAGTCAAGCAAACCAGTCTGTGGAGGAATACTAGTTGATTCAAAATGGGTTCTGACTGCTGCACACTGCATAAAGTAAGAACAATAAAAAATGTTTCTCATTTTGTAAGGATTCAGGTTGAGTAGAAATAGAAAACACAATCCTTTGTTTCATTGACTACTTCTGTGCATATGTTGTTTTCTTTTGCACTTCCAACCAAACTAAACAATGTATAGGTTTGTAACAGGAAGCTATCGCTCTGCACTTTTGGATGTTGTGCCCCATGCAGTTAAAGAGCCAATATTTCAAACTGAGTAGATGACCTGAGTAGATAGCAACAGACAGCCATTTTTTCTTGCTTTGCATGTGTGGAGTTCTTTTTGTTCTGTTTTTATAATCAGGAAAAAAGTAGACGAAAAAGGTATTTAATTAAAAACTAATTTATGATAGTATGTGTCTATGATTCAGACTGAGCAATGCCTGGCCAGCTCATAAGAATATATAAAAAAAATGTCTCAGTCTTTGTGAAGTATATGAAGTAAAATATTTCTAAGTTTTCATGCATTACATGGTCGATGTGGCTTCAACATTTAAGCACATAACATGTCAAGGAAGGAAAAGGCGTCTTATATTTAGGTACAAATGTCACTCGCTTTAAGAAACCTCAAAAGCCACAAAGATTCAGAAAACTGTCAGCCTCTATTAAACATTTTGTGTTTGAACTTTAAGTTTCATTTTCCAATTGAACAAGTTTTGAGAGATTTAGCAACACATAAAACCAGGTCAGATTCAGAATACTGATTATGACTCATTAAAATGTTCTGATTGTAAGTTGCTGCTTTCTGTTTTATACATAAATAAATATATATACATACAGCTTTATCATTGGTTGCTCAAACTTGAGAGCAAAGTCAAAGTGCGTTTATGCTTTTCTTCTCCGGCTGTAAGAAAAAATATCAAGGAAAATGTGTTATTCATCAATAAGCAATTCATCAGTCCTAGAATATTAATAGACTCGTTTAGAAAGGAAAAGGTTATAAACAGTTGAAACTAGGTGTTTACATGCCTTTAATTAAAATATTTCTTAATATTTGACTGTTCTGTCAGACATTAAGTTTAACCTTAAGTTTTTTGTTCTCTCCCAGGATTAAGACTGTGTTGCTGGGGGTGCACTCCATCAAAGAAAAGACGAAGGAACAGCAGTACAGGCAGATCCGTAAGGTGAAGAGAAGTGTTCCTCACCCTTGTTATAATAGCAAAGAAAAAAACAACGATCTCATGTTGCTCAAGGTAACTTTGCAAAATTAGTGATCCTAACTGCACTGACATAGTTCGTAATATAAAATAATCGTGATATTTTCTGTTCCAGCTGGACAAGGCAGTGAAGGAAACCAAATGGGTGAAAACTCTCAAGCTGAATAAGGTTGTCAAAGAGCCAGCAGCCGGTTCAGTCTGTATGGTGGCTGGATGGGGAAAAACCAAAAAGGATGCAACTACCATGTCAGATGTTTTGATGTCGACCAATGTGACAGTGATTGACAGAATGAAATGCAACTCAAAAAATTATTACAACCTTGATCCTTATATAACTAAGAACATGATATGTGCTGGGTGGAACGGGAAAATCAAAGCTGACACTTGTCAGGTAAGTGGGCCTACCAGCCATTTACCCAAATTTAAATGTTGCTGTTTCCCTAAATAGCATTTTTATATACTTCTTCTCTCTGTAGGGAGATTCAGGAGGGCCGATATTGTGCAACGGAGATCTAGTTGGAGTTACGTCTTTTGGGCATGAGTGTGGAATTCAAAACAAACCTGGAGTGTACGCTTTCCTCACTGAAGACAACCTTAACTGGGTCAGGAAGACAATGAAGACAAATGAATAAACTCTTCTTTCCATTTTTACTGTTCAACACTTTCAAGCACTTTTGCGATTCTGTTTGAATTTAACTTGCATTATGTTGCTGAAGGATGAATGTGCAGACAACAAGTGTACAAAAAACTGAGTTAAATCAAACCTCGAAACAGTTTCTGAAAATCTATTTAAAAGAATAAAGAATAAAATATTATATTTCTGCCCATGTACTGTCAGATTAGTCAACACCAATGACTTTTATGTGTGTGTTTTCCTACTAAGTCACTAGGTGATGCTCTCTGCTACAACAAAAACTGGTTGTTTGAAGATCAAAGTTGACAACTGTTTCTGTGGTTTGACTTGAAGGTGACTGGAAACAAGTGATACTATTCATATGGTCCACATTTCAGACCTATATCAAGACTGAAGATAAAACAATGGCAAAAAGATGTTGACATTTTCTTGAGCTGTTATTGATACCAAACTGCAGATAAACCAGGTTTTCATGTTGCACTTATGTTGACTCTTTACTGAGGCCATTTGGTTAAAATTGAGAAGTGTGAACATGCACTTTTTCAGAAATAATACACAGCAGCAAAGAATAGGTTGCATTTAAATGGACAATAAATTTGCTCACGGGGTGATAGCTAAAAACCAAAAGTTCCTATAAAACAAATTCTACCTTCTTACGAACAGCTGCATTATTCTTAGTCAACAGAAATATCCATTTCAAATTCCAGTGCTTTCAAAGACCAGCTCAAACTAAAAGAAGTTTCAGTGTTACTGGAAAAACCCCATACTTTCTATCTCCTGCACTATCTCCTTTATGTGACATCATCAAACTATGGCAGACTGTGAAATTTAATACTTAACTCTGCATCTGGATGAAAACTATTTTTACTGTATAAACCTGGTAAATGTCAATAAACTGACAACAAAATACATGTTTGACAAAGAATTTTGCATATGCTGAACCGTGAATATATGAAGATCCTTTGTATCTGCAGGTAAAACACTGACTGAACGAGAACAATACCACAGAATGACACATTTCAAAAATGTGTCATTCTGTGTCATCTCTGACCCAATAGGTTTAGTTAAAATACCTTGTTGACAATATTCATGATACACTATTTTAGATTAGAAATGCAAAAAACATTTTGTACATGCTCAGGAATAACTCAAACAAGTAATATTTAAATGGAACCAAGTAGAAATTAACTCATTATTTTATGCCTATAAAAGAGTCTCAAATGTTGGCTTCAATAGAAGAAAGGCGTAGAGTTTCATGCCAAAAAGAAGTTGTTTTTTTATTTAGAAAATCCTTGTTTAACGTTCCCATGTCTGATTTTAAGTTAAAAGTTTTATTTCATTTTCATTTCCATTCGAGTTTTCAGAATAACCAACTGGAGGTGCAAAAAGCTTTGCCCTGACGTTCCCACGGTAACCATCACCTGCATTGCCTACATATATTGATGTTCTCAATGCCACAAAATGTTTCCATTCTTGATTTGAAACTAGAGGTCATAACTCAGTGCATTAAATTTGAATATTGAAGTCTCCTCTGCTCATGACTGTGTTCTCACATGTTTGTACTCTGAGCTGCATGTTAAGAAAATAAAAATAAAAACCCTGCAGCTCACAGCTGCTGAAGAGCTTTGGTTCTGATCTAGTGTTACCACAGACTTCAGCTTACCGGATCACTGCGTGTGTTTTGCTTAATCATGCATTTCCATGGTCAGACCACATCCTTTGAGAAACATAGATAAAGGGTCAGGGTCAGCATCCTGAGGGGCGCATTCATCTCCAGATCAAAGACTGAGATAAGACAAAATGTTCTCTCTGGGGGGTATCATTGCCCTTTTCCTTATGATCAACTCAAGTGAGTAATATCTTAAGTGCTGCCATTTTACTTGAGAAGAAAGTTAATATCACTTAACTGTTTTATACCTTTTTAACTTTCAGGCCAAGGTTCTGAAATTATCAATGGGAAAGAAGTGAAGCCCCACTCGTTGCCCTACATGGCTTTGCTGGAGTCAAGTCAGCCAGTCTGTGGAGGAATATTAATTGATCCAAACTGGGTTCTGACTGCTGCACACTGTGAAGGGTAAAAACAGGAACTCTTTTATTTTTAACAGGATACTATCAGAATAGTGATGTTTCATTTTAGCACAATATTAATTATATTATCATTTGACTTAAATAACTTGTTCATATTGAACCACAGAAAACCAGCAGTCTTTAATGAAATAAGGTGCAAATATCACTCACTCAAGCCATTCGACATTAGAAGTGGTTTTCCCAGAGAAGCATTTGCATTTACATTAAGTTTCACTTTCCAAGTAAGCACCGTAAAAAAAATGTGTATCCACCATTAGACTTTTTTATATTCTGTCAAATTATAACCCAAACGTTATTGTGGAAAATGTACATCATTCTTATTATTTCTTCCAAATAGAAATATGAATAATGTAGGACAAACTTACTTTCCTTTACTCCCTTTACTTTGAAAAGATGGATGGGGCAATTCTGGAAAATTTGCATGATATTTGATCTATGACATTATCACGCAAGCCAAATTACTAAACCTTACAAAAAGAAGGTTTAGTCATTTGTAATATTTGAAAATGTAAATGTATCATTTTCTTTTTACTTAACAATTAGCACTTCTTTGTAGGTGTATAATATCAAATTCAAATACAATATATTTACATTTCTGGCTTATATGTATATAAATTGAAAATACTTGGTGCAGCTTTCCTATTAAATAATCATCACAATGAATCAACTCGCATCATAAAAATATCTACTGATCTCTTTACCTTCGACTTACTGACCTACTCCACGAAAAAAAAGCTGTACAATTATAGCATTCTTAAGATAATGTGCAATAAAGAAATCCTAAAATATGTTCCATGTCAAATTCATCATAATTGACTTAAAATAAATAACAGTAGATTGATAAAGTATGAAACTTTCATAGTGCACTAACTTTGGACATGCTCCATAAATATAACACCATACTGTGGTTTTGTTCTTGCAGCATTAAGACTGTGTTACTGGGAATGCACTCCATCAAAAAAAGGAAAACAGAAAAGAAGTTCCGGCAGGTCCGTAAGGTGAAGACAAGTGTTCCTCATTGTGAATATGATAATAAAACAAAAGTCAATGATCTCATGCTGCTCAAGGTAAGATAAAATTTTACAATATGAGGAAATTTATGCATAGATAAGTTTTGGAAAAATACCCAAGAAAAACTATAAATCATGATTAAAAGTTGGTTTTGATTTAGTCATTGACAAAATAAACCATATTTGCTTCTTGACTCAAACAGTGATCTTCAATCATATATGTAATTTTGTCTTTAAGTTTGTGAACTAAAATAATTGCTTGAACAATTATGCTTCAGATCTGGTTTCAGTGTTTTAATTTTGTGAACAATTTCAACTTTTTATTTAATAGTTTCATAGTGGTCTCTCCCCCTCTCCCCCCCTTTCAGCTGGACAAACCAGTGAAGGAAACCAATTGGGTCAAAGTTCAACAACTGAGCAATGTTGTCAAAGAGCCAGCAGCTGGCTCTGACTGTCTGGTTGCTGGATGGGGAACAACCAACAAAAATAGCAAAGTTATGTCAGATGTTTTGATGTCTGCTAATGTTACTGTGATTGATAGAAAGAAGTGCAACTGTCCAGACCATTATAACAATGAGCCATATATTACCAAGGACATGATATGTGCGGGGCCAAATGGGAAGAAAAGTGGTGCCGACACCTGTAAGGTAAATGGGGCTTTTAGCCAATTTTAAAACATTATTTCCATAAAATGATTTTCACATATTTCTTCTTTCTGTCAGGGGGATTCAGGAGGACCAATATTGTGCAATGGTGTTCTAGTTGGGGTCACATCTTTCGGGGGATCCAAGACTGAGCCCTGCGGATCAGTGAAGAGGCCTGGAGTTTATGCTTTCCTAGCAGAAAACCATCTTAACTGGATCAAGAAGACAATGAAGACCTTTGAAACTGAATAAGTCTTATAACTAATATAGTTACATTTCTCTAACCTCCATTGTCATTGTTCTATTTGTATTCAAATTGCATTTCACTACAAAAATTGGATGTATAGATAAAACACAAATAAAAAACAAACAAATAATAGACTGATGCTTTACTGTCCTGACAACTGTGTATGAAAACCAAAGTAAAAAAAATAAAACCATATATCTTTAGTGCTCTTATATTGTAGTGATGTCAGCATATCAATTACGTGTGTGTGTGAGTGTGTGTCTCTGTGATGGAATGGTGACCTGTTCAGGATGTATTCTGCCTAAATGAGTGCTGCATGCTGAAGATAGGTCCTACCTTCCTCATGATGCTGCAAGGATAACAGCAGGTATAGAAAATGGGTGGAATAAATAGTAGGTGGGTGCTGGAAAATATTACTTTTTGTGCCACTTAATAAAAACCTGAAAGAGGTAAATATGTAATTTAAATCGGGACACATGCAACCTGGTGGCTTATGTCATATTCAAATGTTAGCTAAACTTCTGTCATGACACATTAAGTAATATAAGAGGTTTCTATTTTAAGAAGAATGAATGCCAAACACAAGAACACAACAGTAAAAAAAAAGTAAAATAAAATCTTATGCAAAATATTAGACGTTATAAACAGACCCTATTCCAAATTGTCAAAATGTATGCAGCCTTTGCATGCGTCAGTAGGTATCTTATTTCTGAAAAGAGAACTTTGCAAAGCCTTAAGCCCCTCCCCCTGACCTTAGCAGTTTGTTCCCATGTCTGCACTCACCTACTCTCCGATGTGCCTGATGTTAAAAACCCACATCATGCTGACTAACTTAGTTCTGATCAGTACTGGTAAATTTCACCACAGGCTTCAGGCTGACGGTGAGCTGCAGATCATTTTATCCATTTCGCTGACTTGTGCATTTCCATGGTCAGACCACATCCTTTGAGTAAAACACATAAAGGGCAGGGTGATTGTCTCCAGGGGCACATTTACCACCAGATCAAAGACAGAAATAAGAAGAAATGTTGTCTCTCAGGGGTTTCGTTGCTTTCATCTCCTGTGTCTTCTCCTTTTCTTTCAACTCAAGTGAGTAATAGCTTCTTAAATGCAGTAATTGCCATAAATATCAGTTACTTTTGTTTTAGAATAATTTTTTTGTTGCTTTTTTGTGGAAAAAATCTTATTTGGATATCTTCCTGTTTTAGGTTATGGTTCTGAGATTATTGATGGGAATGAAGTGCAGCCCCACTCGCTGCCCTACATGGCTCTGC
The DNA here is from genome assembly GCA_903067055.1 of Poeciliopsis paucimaculata. Classification (NCBI taxonomy): domain Eukaryota; kingdom Metazoa; phylum Chordata; class Actinopteri; order Cyprinodontiformes; family Poeciliidae; genus Poeciliopsis; species Poeciliopsis paucimaculata. The sequence continues at coordinate 19,959 of CAEGAD010014754.1, forward strand.
TGGAGTCAAACATACCGATCTGTGGAGGAATATTAATTGATCCCAACTGGGTCCTGACAGCTGCACACTGCAAAGAGTAGGAACTGTGATGTTTATATTTTGCTTTTAGTTAGCAGATTCCAATATTAATACTTAGTTAATTAACAAATAACCTGTTCTGTGTAGTTTTTGTTAATCTTTCTTTTCTAAAGAATTAAAAAACTGTTGTCACTGGAGGCATTTTTTTATTTAACCCCCTGATTGTGTGGATTGTGCAAAGTAAGAATGAGTATGCATGCTGAGTCACTGGAAGCATCATTTCCTTGTTGCATCAACGGATTTTTTAACCAATGTTTAAAAATGTGAAAGCACCAAATAGCTAGTAAAGAGCTGATGCCATTTTTAATCAAAAGCTTTACAAGCATACATACACTTCTTCAAAACAACTTCCATTTGCTTATGTAGTGACCAAAAAAAAAAAAAAAAAATTACATTCAGCTCCTTCATCATGCAAGGGGTGTCATGATGCATTTCAAAAGTGCATCCTGCATGCTAAATATGTCTCACGTTTCATCTCAGACACAGACTCTAAGCACATGATCATTTCTGCTTTGTTCACACAGAAAGGAACAAATGTCAGTCATTGAAAGAAAGCACAGAAACCACAAGACGCCTTTTCTGAGAATCATTTCAGCATTTCAAACTCGCGACTGATTTTACATGAGAAAAATAAATGCACCTAAAGGTCTAATTAATTATTAAATATCAGTGGCATGCAAAAGTTAAAAGTAGGCTTTGCATTCTGGTGAAATGAACAGAAACTTACAAGGCAACATTATCTTCTGCACAGACTAAAGTAGATCATGAAATGTGTGTATAAGGGTGGTCAAGGTGCAATGGACTTAGACAATAAAAAGAAACTTCTTTAAATGCCTAGAATCTCTGCACAAACAATATATTTTCTTAAACCGTACTATTTCTGGTATTCTATTTCACCATTTAAGACTAACAAGTATTATTTTTCAATCATGTAAGCTGTTTAACCAAACTATTATTGTTCTCACTTTGTGCTGTTGTGAATAATGCAGTATTTTTCTGCTCTTGCAGTGTTAAGACTGTACTGCTGGGGGTGCACTCTATCAAAGAAAAGGAAAAGGAAAAACAATACAGGCAGGTCCGGAGTGTGTCAAAACACATCATCCATCCCTGCTATGATGAGGCTGAAAAACGCAACGACCTCATGTTGATCAAGGTACGACTTTAACATGCTAAGTAAAGAAAAATTTTATTTCTGTCTAACTATAAATCAGAAATGCAGATAATCACTTTTGTTGTGGTGGAAACTATGCTCTTAGTTGTTAGTGCCAGCATTTTTGCAATGTCCCCAGCAGTTTTTGCCTAAAATGATTGTTCAATCAAACTAAAATGGTCCAAGCCACTGCATTTCATATTTCACATATTATAAATGTATATATTTTAACTACAAATCATCAGCATCTGTTGTGCCACACTTTTTCAGATGAACAAGCCAGCGAAAAAAAACAAATGGGTTCAAAGTCTTAAGCTGCAATCTGCTGCAAAAGAGCCAGCAACCGGTTCCGTCTGCATGGTGGCTGGATGGGGGAAAACAAAAAACTTTGGCAAAATGTCTGACGTCCTGATGTCCGTCAATGTGACAGTAATCGACAGAGAGAAGTGCAACTCTCCAGATTATTACAACCTTCAGCCGTATATTAACAAGAACATGCTTTGTGCCGGGTCAGATGGTCAAAACAATGCCGACACCTGTCAGGTAAAATAAGCCCAAAAGCCTTTTAGTTACAGATTGATTTATTCTGAACAATCATCACATGTTTCTTCTCTCTCTCAGGGCGATTCTGGAGGACCAATACTGTGCAAAAAAGTTCTAGTTGGAGTCACATCATTTGGGAAGTTTTGTGGCTTAAAAAAGAAACCTGGAGTTTACTCTTTTCTGTCAGAAAGGCATCTTAACTGGATCAAGAAGGCAATGAAGACACCTAAAACTGAATAACTCATATTTATTGTACTGTTAAATTCTCACAATCCCTTTTCTGTCTTCTTTATTTATTTGTTTTTTTACTTTTAAATATTTTATACAAATAGAAAACATATCCAGTCTTGACTCATTACTGTAAATAAAACTTTAAAGGAGAAGTTCTTGTTAAAATAAATGACCAAAAGTATAAAATAGTCACCTTCCTCTCCTCCCTCAGTCTCCGTTCAGAAACAGGAAAAGCACTGAAAGATAAAAAAAAAAAAAACAATCATTTTATAAAGTTCCTCAGATGTCTCACCACATCAAGTCCCCAGAGACAACCACAAACATTTTACTTCAGACTCATACAGAAAATATACAATCAGTTTTTCTTTGAATACATCTGTCATCCACATTTGCTGAATTCAGTGTTGGGGGCGGGCAGACACCCCAAATTACACAAGGAACACATGCAAACTCCAGTCAGAAACATTTCAGTTCCATCAGACTTTAAGAACAGGCCCTCAAATATGAAACTGTTTTAAATCGTCAATGTCTTAAATTGTGCAGTGCAACAATTACTTGAGTGCATGAGAGAACAAGCGTTTTCTAACCAGGGCAGAAAGTGCAATTCCAATGACTAGAGAAATTGTTTTGTAAAGTAAAGAACTTTATTCAAAACTCCATCTTAAGCTCCACACCACTGATGCTTTTAACACCGCTCATAATTAAAATCAACCTCTAAAAAACAAGCAAACTTCAGCTGTTCAAAAGGGAGCTATTGACGGCTCATGCTACTTTACTCTACCTTTAAGCATAATGAGCAGGTCCTACATGACTTACACTGCCAGGAAGCAATCTAGATATGAAAGGGAATTATTTTTGCTATCTAGTATGAAACGTATGTGCTGTGTTATCTCATTAAATAAGCAGATAAATTTTCACCTTTTTCATGCCTCTTTCTTGCAGTCGGGCGGTAGATGTGCTATTTGCTTCTTTTCGTCTTTATTTTTATCTGTCCAAGTAATGTTCTTGGTCCTCTGTGGTTGTACGTGTTATTGTTTTGTTGTGTATTTTTTGTGGTTGTTCTCGTACGTTTGAGTGACCTTCTTGCTGCTCTTTGTGGTTGACAGCAGATTCTGTGAGAACTTGTTACATGGCTTTAGTAGCCACCAGAACTTAACACTTTGGTATTTTAGCGAAACACCACAGTTCACATGATAAAGTAGTAATTTGGAATCTACAAAAAGCAGTACCTGTTTTATATATAGAAAGAAAGAAATAAGATCCAAAATGTTTGGTGCGCAACTTTGTAAAGCCATCTTTTTCTGCAATTTGATATGTCTGCTCCTGCTTTATACATCTAATGACCAACATGTTCCCCATCTTTCTTTGTGAAATAGCTCAGTCAAACAAGATGGAGAGCATCTGTCAGCAATTATCAAGTCTCACATTTCATTTTGCTAACAGACAGACAGGAGAAGATGTTTCCAGGTCCATTTAAACAGAGTGATTGATACAGGTTTGACCTTCAAGAACCACACTGGCTCTACTAACTGGATCCCCGACACAAATAATGGAAAACAAATTGCAAGCATTGTTTTTTTACAGATGCGCACAGCTGACGCTGATCATTTAGTCCACAGAGCTGGAGAGAGGACAGGCACAGCGGGAGTGCCAACTACACCTGATGTGCTTATTTAAAGTGTATTGACGTGGGTTATCTGAGTTGTTCACAATGCCTTCACATGAGAAATAGTATGCAGTAGGCTAATTTGAAGCAAGTGGGTGTCAACTCAAAAAAATAAAATACCAATGATAATACATTTTATTTGTGTTGTCTAAGTACTCAGAGACTTTACATGAGGACAAATATAAAATCAAACGATGCAACACAACATAAAAACACATTAGAAGGGCAGATTTCAACATTAAAGAAATTACTAGTCTGATATATGCCCATGTGGATCTCTGATATTGATCTAAAATCTATAATGCCATTACTCCATCCATAAATATAAAAATTATCTTTTTGTATTTTGTGTAGTAATGGATTCACAATACCTAGCTAAGCACAGAGAAACAATTAGTTTGTCACATATATTGATTTTCTTAGCGTCTCTTAATAATGTGATATTACCTTTAAATATTGTCTTAAAATGCCAAAGTAAATGGAGCGTCCAAAATAATAAGAAAAAGATGGGATAAAACAGAAAGCTTTCATGCCAGATGGAAAATAAAAGGTATTTTTAAAAAGATTATAAATTTGGGCTCGTTCAATTAACATTGAAACATTGAAAGATGTAAGAAATCCCTTTTTCTTACATTCCCTCAGATGTACAGTCTCACGTTCCTTCTCTATTAAAAATATGGAGTTCATAAAACAAACCTCAATACAAAAATACTGCTTAAACCAATTCAGAAATGTAACGTGGGCCGCAGTGAAACTGACAGTTTTCTTACCAGACACTAGGTGGTGCTCTTTTACAAGCTCTTTTTCAAGTGACTCATGAAAATTATTATTAAAGCAACTGATTACAAACTTGAGGCAGCATGTAATTTTATATATATATATATCAAATTCTGTTCTGCATTTTATAAATCTGTCTCAGTTTCACATTAACCATAATCTTTAACAAACATTTTTCTCTTCGGAGAAATCTGACCTAAGGATTATATACAGTATCACTGGAATTGGTAATCGAATTATAATATCTTGATTTCTTTCTATCATTGGGGAAAACATTTTGTACTATTTAAGGTGCTCCTGATCAGCGGCTTTGCAGGCTTTCTAAAACATCATGATTTTAGTTTTAAATAAGTCATGTTTTCAAATGAAGGTCAGCTGATGCCAAACTGGTAAGTGGAGAAGGTAGACAAAGTTCAAAGGGAGAGATTACTTCTACTTTTGCAAAGTAACAAATATAATGTTACAAACTAAAAGTTTGTAAAGTAAATTAGAGATAAAAATAAAAGAAAACTTTTCCTGGCAAGAAGCTGAGGGGGGAAAAAAACCACTCCCGCACCCATGAAATTCCTGCATGTCCTTTATTTGAGTTCCTCATGAATTACCACTGACCAACCAGGTCCCTGTATGTTTACAGTGTCTCCATGGTAACCCACAAAAGCTCCTGGGCCCACCTCAGTGTCACCGAAACCTCCACAGCTCACCACACCCAAATTACCTGATTTTGTGGGATGGATGAATGCATGAGTATTTTTTGGCATGTTTCATTCGCCATTTCTACCACAGGAACTTGAATCCCACACAACACACGCAATGTCAGGGTAAATGTTTACCTGGATTTACTTCACCTGTGTTTGATGCCCACCTCGCCTCACCTTGCTTTCTCCCTTCTCTGTGACGCAGCACACAGCGTCAAACTTTATTGTATAAAGGTAGCCGCAAGTTGATGTATTTGAGTGTGTGAGTCAGCCTTTATTGGCTCTTTAAAGTGCTTATTCTGTGTGTGATACCGGTTGAGCCATGAGATGATAAGACAGCAATCTGTTTCATAACTCATGTATTCTTGAGGAGGGTCTAATTGCTTCCCAAATGATAATGAAGATTGAAGTGACTCAACTGATTTTTGGTAAACAGAATACTTTTAGAAGTATAAGTACCAATGAACTAACAAATAAATCAGGTGTCAGAAATGGATGTTAGAAAAGATGACATGAGGAAATCTAAAAAATAGGTTTTAAATTATCATTTCCTTTATCGAGCAAAAAGAAAAATGCTATTCAAACCAACACTGCCCAACATGAAAAAGTAATCAGTCCCTTTGTTAAATCAATAATTGACATGATTACAAACCAGACCTGATTAATCCACCTAAATCAAACCTGTATGACAACATGAAATAGGCCAAAATGTGCTAATAAGAAATAAATTATGCTCCAATCTAAAGAGTAGATGGGAAACACTGACATTTATCAAACCACACACAAAAAAAGTAAACATAGAACATTAGTGGCTCTTCCCACTAATGGACAGCCTACTATAATCCAAGAGTGCATAAACAACTATTCAGACAGTCACAAAATAACCTAGAACACCTAACGCACTAGAAGCCTCACTTCCTTCAGCTAAGGTTGGTGTGTGAAGGACATGGAAACCAAGTGCAGACAGTTAGTCTCATATTATAGTCAAAGTTTATTATAAAAATAGATATGCAAATAGGAGCAACTACATGATGGACACAAAATAATACCACAGGCAATCTAGGGTGGAATGCATTGATTACAAAAGGATCTGATGGGGAGGTAAAGAAACTAGTAGAACATCACACAGGTGAGTATGATCAAGGCAATACAGTTGAATGATGACCTAAACTGAGCAACTGAGGGAAAATAATTAACACAAACAATTTACACAGAGTAATCCAACAACATATAAAATCTAATTAAGTAAAATATTAAAGATTAGTACTAAAGAAAGAGAAAATACAAAAAGGAGTTGGTGCCCATCTCCTGAGGTCAATGGGCGGGTTACACCTGCCAACACAAAACATAAATTCACAAACCATGACATCCTTCCCATTCACCTCAACAGTCAGCAAACGAGAATGACCCTGAACAGGTTTCAGGTTCATCAGAGGGTCAACACAGAAACTATGACATCAAACCAGCAAGAACATAATACCTCCTACTTGTCAGTCAAATTAACATTAAAAGGTTGTGAGAGGAAACAAAGGTAAGTGAAAACGAAAGTTTGACTGTAACTATGGTTCTATGAATCCCGGATGACCGCCAGAGGCAGTGCTTAAAGCGCTGAATGATCACTCTTGCCCATGCACAGGTCGAGAATCTTACACCAAAATGGTCACGTGTGACCCCCAGTGACACCGGTAAGTCTATATAGTCATGCAACAATGACAGCTCAGTCCCTTAATCTTCTCGCGAAACAAGATGATTTTGAGGGACCGAGCAGTCTGGCGGTCATCCAGGATTTATAGAACCGTAGTTACAGTCATAATGTTTGTTCTATTTCATCCCTACTGGCCTCCAGAGGCTGTGCTTAAAGCACTGGATTACAATTACCAACAGAGTCCTGAGGAATCACACACAGAAAAGAACAAAACGTGCTCACCTCACTGAAAACGTGCTCACCTCACTGGGATGATGACGAGCGCTGGGATAGGATCCCCTCCTTTCCAAGTTAATCCTGTATAACCTAGCAAAGGTATTCGGGGGTGACCAAGAGGCTGCTGCACATATAGCCTCCAGAGTGACCCCAGTCATAGCGGCCCATGACACGCTAATGCTCCTAGTAGAATGGCACCGTACACCAGCAGGGGTTGGCGGCCCTGTAGAACGTACGCTTGTTCCACCACATCCACAATCCAATGTACAAGACACTGTTTGGAAAGGGCTGCCCCTTGCGGGGCCCTGAGTAGCAAACAAACAGACGATCAGACTGCCGCAAAGAAGCTGTGAGTCTGACATATCCTTCCAGTGCCCGAACAGGGGAGAGAAGCTCATCAGGCCCATCTGCATCAAAGCGAGCAAGCTGGAGGGGCACAGAGTGGCTCGCAGAGGAGGCCACCTTAGGGAGAAACACAACAACAGGCCAAAGAGTAACGCCAGAACCAGCTGGGTTCCAATGGCAACAGGACTTGTGAAGAGACAACGCATGTAGTTCACTCACCCGCTTCGCTGAAGCCATGGCGAGGTGAAAAGCTGTCTTTTTTGACACACACTCAAGACTCGCCTCTGCCAACGATTCAAACGGAGGAGATCGCAGGGCAGCGAGGACGAGAGAGAGGTCCCACACAGGCATGACAAATACTTGACCTCCTGAAATGGAACCAAGTTGCTGTTTTGCCAGTTCACACGAAGACCCAATAGGTCTATGTGTGAACTGACCTAATGTGCGTGTGTCTGCAGCTGCCTGAGCTTCGGTAGGCACACAGATGAGCCAATAGTCCAAGTAGGGCAGGATCTTCAGCCAAGCACCGAGTGAACACACGTGGGGATAGGGAGAGACCGAATGGAAAAACTCTGAACTGAAATGCTTGCCCTTAAATGCAAAGTGGAGAAACTGCCAATGATGCGGTGCATCCCTCAAGTCGACCAAGGTGAACCAGTCGCCTGGGGAGATTGTCTGAAGCACATCCCTGATGCTCAACATGTGGAAAGGGATATTCTTCAAAAACACATTCAGACCTCTCAGGCCCAAAATTGGGCGGCATCCGCCAGTCTTTTTCGGGACTAAAAAATACTTTGAGTAAAAGCCCCCTGGATCCCGCAGGGGGTCAACAGGCAATATAGCGTCTATCTTGTGGCTCAGACTCTGAGCCTTTACCTGGTCATGAATCACTGTCATCCTGACTTGACCAGGAACAGCAGGGCAGCGGTGGAACTGTAGCATGTAGCCCCGAGTAAGTGTAGACACCAGCCATGGATTGGAAACGAGAGCAGTCCAGCAACTCAGCTGGCCCGGGGTAAAATGTCCCACCGTCAGCTCGGTGATGTCATTTTCGACATCACCGAGCCCTTAAGAGGGCAGGAGGGTAGCCGAGTGAACTGCCTGGTTTGAGAGGCAATGTGAGCCCAACCCCTGGGCAGAACCCACTGGCCATGAGCAGGCCCTGCAACAGGAGGGTGTAGACAGGGCTGGATAAGTGCGCAAAATAGACACAGAGGCACACCAAGCAGGACGCTGCACTAGTCTGCAATGAAGGCCGGCCAGCTGCTACCTGGTACAAGAAGCCTGGGCCGACCGCTCCAAGGCTGCAAGCGCAGCAGAGCCAAACAACTCCCTAGGAACCACGACTCATCAGGGTCCTTCTACAGGCTACAGTCAGAGGAGACTGTGCCAGCCAAACCTAGCAGCTTGCCTGGACAAGGGTAGACAGAACACGGCCAATTTCTCTTGACAAAAGAGCAAATGCATGAAGAGATGCATCCATCAACCCCTGAGTAGGCGCATCAATCGCAAAGCCCTCCAAAGAAGCTGAGAAACCAGTAAAAAATACGATAATGAGTTACCAAGTCTTCCCAAACAAGACCCAGAGACATACGCTCTACAGAGCAGATCATCTGTCACATGACATTGAGGATGAGGACACCTGGCATTAGCTCTCAAAACCTCATCTGGTACCACAATGAGGGATGCTATGGCAGGTTCGACACATGGTATATTGCCCAAGCCGAACTTGGGTGCATCTTGCATGGCCGCCAGGGCCTTGCCATCAGAGGTCGGCTGTGAGAAGGCCTTAGTTTCTGCCCAACAAGCATGAACCTCCTTCACATATTCGGCAGATAGGGGAACCATAGAGGACGACCTAGTAGTACGATGTCGAAAGAAAGCACTGGAAGCAGCAGATTGGTTCTGTGGAGCATCCAGCTAAAACCAAGCAAGAGCAGTTCAAAAAGCACCCACTATCGAACCATCCTCTTCCGACTGAGAGCAGGAAGAGATACGCGAACTGGATGCCAACAGATGCGAGCCAGAGTCAAACTGATCTTGAAAATCAATGCCAGATGCTGCCAGGGATATAGCATCATCTTCTAAAGCAGAGAGTCCTGAACCCATGCTCTGGCCTGGGTCAGGGTCCCCAGTCAGACCAGCGCCACTCCCATCCGTAAGGGACTCGAGCAGCTCATCCCCTCCATCTCAGAAGTGATATGGGCCACCTGTCCAGATAAGCCCTCAGAATCCCTGGATCTCTTCTTGTTCCTCTCCCACTGAGGCCCTTTAGCCTCAGGAGCCATACGCTTCTGGCTGGCATCTTGAAAGTCAGCCAAACGAGCAGTACGCAGGGACAAGGGCAGGACAGAACAGGGACACAGATCATGCCCATCCTCCAACTATAGAGGGGGCAAACAAGCTCTGCAACACGGCATGTTCAGCATCTCATGCTCACAGGACTAGGGCAGGTCGAGCTGAAATCGGCACTCTTGACACTTAAGCCAATGAGCGAATAGGCCATGGAACTCAGTCGAGCAGAAAACGCCACCAAGGGTTCCCCAACAGCGGAAAAAGCTGCAAGGCGCACTACGAGCACCGTAGCTACAGAAAAAGTACAAACCCAGCACGGATTCTACACTCAATGAGGCAAGCCGCACAATGTAAGAAAACGCGAGCCCAAAAACGGCTGTTATGTAACAAAAAAATAGGCAAGCCGAACACCCCTGCACAATGTAACAAAAAATAGGCAAGCACAATGTACAATGTAACAAAAGCAAGCCCGAAGCGGCTACGATAATAAAATAAAGATAAGCCAGATTTGGCGGCACAATATAAGAAAAACGATTCCCGAAAACGGCTGCAATACAGCAAACTAAATGCAATCCGAATGCGGCTGCCAGCTACAAATACAAGCCAATGCGGCTAAGCAAACAAGCTGGTCGGAATCGGCTATCGCTAATCTGTGTCTTACCACCTGTTCAACCTGCATGCGAGAAGATGAAAAGGGACTGACCTGTCATTGTCACGTGACTATATAGACTTGCTGGTGTCATCGGGAGTCACACGTGACCATGTTAGTATAAGATTCTCGACCTGTGCATGCGCAAGCGTGCTCATTCAGCGCTTTAAGCACCCCATCTGTCGGTCAGTAGGGATGAAATAGAATCTGCAGACTCCAAAGAAAGACATTACCCACATCAGCATAATATGGCCTACTGAATTTGATCTTCTTTAGCCTGCATAGTGGCTCTGTTTATTATTTGGCTGGGTTTCTGACTAATCTTCTATTGCATTTACTCTGTGTGCTCAGACATGACGCCACCTGTCGATCATTTTAGGTTTGTCATTAACTGACCAATCAGTGGTCGCAATTTCTCCCGATCAAGTAGACGCCCTTTATCTAGAGAAAATGTAGTTCTGTCAACATTGCTAGGGTAATCTGCTGCAATGTTAGAGCATTCGAAGAAAATAATAGGAAATTCTTGTCAAATGTTCTCAGTGGGGTATATGCAATTCCGACAGCCGTTATCCACAGCGTGTAGAGGGAGAAATACAATTTATTACATTTCCAAAACCCAAACAGAGTCTGAATAAAGCAAGAGGTAGATTAAGGCCTGTGGTCGACCTAATGTCCAGTTGAATGAAACTGATCAATGCAATTACCACAAGTTCCTCTGCACAAAAGTAACTGCTAGTAAGCATGCTAATTATTATTTTTTTTGGTCATGATGACAAAGTTTGATAGGCAAATCAAAGACCTATAAGTGAAGGTAGTTATGCTTGATTTTATTTGTGTAAGTTCCAATAGTAGCTCTGTGGCAGTGTGAAAACGTGTGATGCAGTAACTGCGGCATTTACATTTAAGCACCCTTTTATGTTAATAATTACTTTAAAGTATTTTCTTAAAGACAGATTTTCAGAAGCTCGTATTATTTAAGTTATTACTCACAAATGCCTCCGACACAGCTTTCATACTCACATTCAGTGAGACTTTGTGCCCTTCATTCTTCCTCTGACTGTGAAAAACTTGGGCTTCAACATTGATTTCTCAGTTGTTTCCAGCTAATAACCTTATAGAACTGATGTAGGACACTTCAGATGATTTTCTTGCCTGTTGTCTTTGCCTCAGTGTTAGCTGCTAAGGCAAAAATGATCCAATGTCTCAGCTAACGCATTGAGTTTCACCACTTCTGCCATTGTAACACAGTTTGTTTTTTTCTGAGGTTTGCTCTACTTCCGCATAGGGGTGGAGCCAGTGTCATGTCAGGCTATATCAAATGACATTATGAACTTAATTTTATTACAATGTATTTGGATCAGATGTAAATTTTTGAGAAGAATTTGAATACCCTAAATCTAGTAAAAATGTAAAAAATAGAGCCAAAAGTTGCAGGAAAACGTAATTAAAATCAACCATTTACAATTAACTTTCAACCTGTTATAGTAAAAAAACTATTAAGTGAAAATTGCACTCTTGATTTTTGAGCAAATTGGAAGTTATGTATGAAGTCACTCTGTGGCGAATGAGCCAATTTCTATGATCAATTGCAGTTTATTGGGTTTCACAAAGCTGCGTTCTTAGACTTTTTATTCCATTTGTAACTACAGGTAATATAAGTCAAATAGCATGATTGGATAAATACAAATTTGCATATGATACTCCGATGTATATGTATCCCAATAAAACCCATCAATTAGCTAGAAAATATGTATTCCTAATTTACTTTGTTCACCCATAAAACAGTATGTATTTTTACACAAAGTTTGGGAATCTTTCAAAAAACCTTTTTCAAAAGACAAATAATTTTTTCTTTGACTTAAGGTAAGATCCAGCTAGTTTTGTCATTCTTTAGGTGTGAGGTCACTGGTGTTTATCAGAATTACTCAGAGGTGGCGTTTCTGAGAACCTTCCTCAGGGTTATTTTTATCTACTGAACATTTAATTTCAAGACTGTTTTTGTGAGTGGTCTGATGAGACATGTGCTTCGAGAAACATGAATAAACACAGCATACAGATAGCATATGTGGACAATGAAACACTTTATTGTAACATTGAGATACTTTATTTGAAATCTAATTCTAGCACTTTTCAAGAGATAGTTACATTTTGAGAGATTTTTTTGACCTATAACAAATTCAGTGTAATAAATAGAACCAAACTACAAAATAATAGAAGGCTGAATGCTCAGCATTCGCTCACACATGACATTGTAATTGTAATAATACCACAGGCTGAGGTTGTAAGCAATAAATATTCAAGCTAAATAAATTAAATTCCACATAGTTTTGCATTTTGCACATCTGCAACTCTCTAGTCATTGGACTCCTCTTCTTATTTCATTGCCTGTGGAGAAAGGAATAAGAGATTAAAGAAATACGTATAGAAAAAAGTAAACTATTTTGGACAAAAACTATGCCAATATTACTGTTTAACATTTTACAGTAATACACTACTAACCCTAAAAAAAAGTTAGTTTTCTGTTCATTTTTGCAGATTTTATCACAAAGTCAAGATAAGTCTTTGTGCCAGTGTGGATTCATTGCTTGCAAGAATTGTTCAGGTGTGCAAAATGTGCACATGCACAATAAGTGTGTCAGTAGTGCTATTGTTGGGACACATGGGTGAATTTGCATGCTCTGATTTGTGGTTTCCCTTTACGCTGGAATGCATTGCATAGACGGCGCAGGCTGAGACACCCCATGCTAATGCAGACTAATTCCCCCAACAGGGATGCCTCTTTGCATGATGCAACAGGCTGCGTTTCACAACAACAACAACAGTGTAAGGGTTCTCTCTGCCACCACTCCTTCCTGTTTGGCTTAAGGGTCACGTGAGAAGAGATTAGACAGACCTGGATACCTTTGAAGTGAATAGATGAGAGGAACATACTCGACAGCAAAAACAGGATGGCGTGATTACATACACTTCATCCAGCGCTGCAAAGTTGCCCAAGTGAATTGGACAGGATGAGTTTGGTAAAGGCCTGATTTTATTTTTAAAACTCTGGAACTGAACTAAAGCTACATCCCTTTCAGCTATTCTGAAAGGGATTTTTTTTGAGAAGAATATATGAAAAATCATATAGGAAAGCTTAACAGCTGGCCAGGATAACAGGAGTAGAACTTTAAAGAAGATTTAAAATATTAAATATCTTTTTATAGTTTACTGTAAAATATGTATATCCCTTAAAATTTTCTACATTTTCACTCATTACAACCACAAAGTCCAATGTATTTTTATGGATTTTTTGTGATAATCCAACAGTGTACTGAATATGAACAGAAAACGGGTAAAAAATAAAAATGAATGATGCGTCATTCAATGAATCAACAATTCATTGCTATCAAATAAATTTCCCAAAAGCTGTAAAACACTGCAATGCATCTTTGCATACACAGAAGTAGGCCAAAACCGGAGTAACACCCACCTCTTTGTAACTTGATGCCCTCACATGACAACGTCACCTGCAGGTTTCTGGAATTTCTCCTGCTCTGACCCAGATCCAAGATAGGAGGCTAGGAAGTTTTTATGTGACCTGTAACTGCAAATGATATTCAAAATTAACATAAAAAATATTATAGGTGTTGTGAAGATCAGAGAAATCCAGATGTCAGGTGTTCTGAGATGCAGGCTACATGTCTTTGACCCCAAACTGATATTTATTTTCAGGTGTTCTGATCAAAATGAAACTTATTTCTCAGAAATGCATTCTGCTTTCTCTTTGAATCCTATCTGAGGAAGTTAATCATTTTCTTGTAAAGTATTTACTGCTCCATTGTGTAATATCTTGGACAGCAGCCAGCCCAGGATTCATTAGATCATTTTTTACTGGGTTGGTTATCAATAAGGAACTCTAGGACCTATCACAAACTGACACTAAGCATAGTTAATCTGCATTTCAGCATGAATAATAGTTGTTATGACATTAATTTATGGTGAAATTATAGATTTCACTACAAGTCACGGAAGCTAAAAAAGTCCATCCGTGAAGGTTGGTGAGCAATCCCTGCACTGAGTGGGTGTGTTTGGGTGTGTTAGAGTGCTTTTTCACTCGGCACTATGTTAATACGCCAGGAAGTGTTTCTGGGCAGAATATCTGAATTGTAATGTGTGTTATGCTAGGATCCATGGGTGTGGATGGTAGTTAGTAATCTTCCCCTATTATAGTTTCGAGGGAGCAAAGAGTTTTTTCTTTTTGTTTTCTTTTTTTTGTTTTTGTTTTTGTTTTTTTTGTTCCGTGCTGGTGTCAGTCAAGAGTTACGTTTTGTCAAAAATTATAAAACAGAAAAATAATTGCAGAAGCCAGTGATGGCAATCATGTTATCAGGTTTAGTTGTGTATCTTGACTGGCAGTCTCTAAATAAGTGATCAAGCATCAGCAAAAATTAAAACAAATAAGACTGTGTCTGATTTGCATGACAAATCAACAATATAGCTTAACAGGTTAATAGTGAATGAAACAATTTTTTTATTGTTCCTTGTTTTTATTAAATCCAGAATTTGTTTTTCTTTTGAGAAAGTTATCACAATCAAAAGATGGTAATTTTAGAACGCTATTGTTTTTTTCTCTAATATATTGTAACACACTTTTAACTTTTAAGTCCCCAAACCTTTCAAATTAACTGACGAAACAAAAACTTTTGGACTCATTTCTTATCACTCTTTGTTTGCAATAAACTTTAAATCACCATGAGCTTTCTTTTTTTTTTTTTTTTTTTTAAGGAAATCAACACCCCAGGGTCATGCACTGTCTTACAAACGATACTCTTGTGTAAATGACCATACACTGAACTCTGGATGCTGCATCCAAATGTGTTATTTGTCAGTGGGATTCTTTCAGACTTACTGAGCACAGGTCATGAACAGGATGGCACAGCAGCTGATGACTGACAGGACGACTGCAATGATCACAAGAACCGTGTGCACCAGATCCGTATTGTAGCTCTGAGTAGGGGGTATGAATGACCCCAAAGTTTGGATGCCACAGCGCTCTCCATCGTAGCCCTTCATACAGCTGCAGAACAAAGACCACCGATACACCAATGGATGTTTTTGAATCCTTGTTATGACGATTATTTATCTAAAACTTGCTTTGAGCTATACTCACATGCACACTGGTTGTTTCAGTCCCTCCATGTATTTGCAGTAGCCATGAATGCAGAAGCCCAGGTGGGTGGAGGTGCAGGGGTCCTGAGTTTCGGTGGGAGTGGATGTGTTCCCCCTCGTGATGTTGGTGTGCTGCGGGTTGAACGGAGTGGTGGGTTTGTTCTTTTGCCTGTTCTTCTTCTTGCCTTTGCCCTTCCTCTTCCTCTTCTTCTCTTTATCATCATGCGCCTCTGTGAAGGGAAACAGTAAGTTGAACAGAAAATTGTAAAGTTGGAAATTTGTTCAAGTTTTACTCAAATTGTTTATGTAAAACCCAGTAAAAATCGATCAGTGTCATTCAAAGGAAGAAACTGGTTTATCGTTTCATACCAGGGTCGATCATGTATCTGTGGTCTAGTCCTGACGGTTCGTCTGTTCCCAGTTCTCCCAGTTCATCATCGTCGTTCATTGGTTGATGGTGGAGCTCCCCATAGGCTGAATCGGCTGTCACTCTGGCTATTTCACCTGAATATGTGTCCTCAGATCCCTGAGCACCCAGAGCGCTGCAGATGACTGCAAAAAAAAAAACAAAAAACAGAAGTAGTTAGATGTTTTTCATTTTTCAAGACACCGAACCCTAAAAACAGCAAACAACAAAACTGAAACATAACATAGCTACTTAACCAGAAATATGTTTCCAAAATGTAGAGAATAAATGCAAAAGTAAATTTTTTCTGCCATTTAATTCCCTGTTTTTCTCTCCATAGAAAGTACCCCTAGTCCAATGTCCAGTTATGTCTCTTCACTTGTCTAACAGAAGGAGCAATTCCTGTGTCTAATAAAAGAATGACCCATAGGCAGAAGTGTTGCTGTAATTACCTTTGTTCACTCTCATTTTTTGTCAATAGAAAGTTCTCCTGGCCCAGTGTGTCTTTGTTTACTTGTGTCCCATTCCAACATGGAGAAACTGATAGCGCTATTGTTGCTACTAACTTTGTGCACGCTTTTTTTTTCTTCTGTTCCTTAGACAAAACTTTTGTTTTGAGTGCTTTTGTTTTCTTTGTTGTTTATTATTGTATGTGTATCTTTTTTTTTTTTTTTTTAATCTCTAATCGCCTTTCCTGCCACAGTAGATTGTAGTTCAGACTGGAATGGTTCCTTTCTACTGTCCCCACATGCTTGGTCAGTACTTTTTTTTTCAGTGTCAGTGAGTCAACACAATAACTTTACATAACTTATTACCAGCTGGTATTTTTTGATCTGGTCCTGAACCGGTTCTGAATCTCACTATATCATTTCTAGACTTGAATTGAATTTTTTCTGAACTGAATTCAAAATACGACCTGATTTTCTTGTAAAGGGATATTTATAAACTGGTGTCATAAAAATTGATTTGTACGACAAGGCAAAGAAGTTGACATTTAGAAATTGGATTGGTAGCAACACAGTAACACCAAATTAATCTTGATTGACTTTTGCTTTCCTTATTTCGTCAACCGTAGTTGTAGTCACTAGTATTTGGTGTGACAAAGTGAGAAGGAGACAGGGCTCTTGTTGCTTATAAATGTTTACATTACAAAATGTGCGCTTTTCAGTAAATACCATATCTTGAGAACTTAGTTAAAAAAATCAATGATCACCAGAATCAAATATCCTATCAAATATCATTAATAATCAATGAATATTAATATGACAGTGAATGGTTCTCTACAAAAAGAAACCTGAAATATTTCAGGAGTACGAGGAGTACGAAAAATTGATTATCAGTCTGTATTGAAAAATAAACATTTTCTATGAGGAACAACATTTAATAAATAAGAATTAAGGGTCTTATGACATTCTTACATCGTTATTTTTGGTGGGACGTTGACATAATTAGACCCAGATGTGTATGTCACAAACTTTTTTTTTTACCTAAAAGACCTTAAATTCTCTATTCCTCCCTGACAAGTCATCACTCGAAGACTCACATTTTTTCTCTCACCCGCATGCTCCTTTCATATTACTAGTTTAACTTCCGGCACACAGAATTAAAGTACAAGTCCAGACTTACCGATGCACAGCAGAGAAATGATGATGAGAGAGTTCATATCCCAGGAAGACGGTGTGTTGCGTATGACAGTCCTGCACTAATCTGTGTCTGACTATGTGTGTGTGTGTGTGTGGAATGTAAGTCGCTTGCAGATGGAGTTTGCTCTCTTTGCTTCCACTAGGTGCAGCTTTTATAGACCAACGCCTGCCACAAAACTCCGGGGGGAAAAGAAGGGTGTGAGTGTGTGTGACACAAAAAGAAATGTGTGTGTATGTTTAATGATCAACTTGCCCTTGGTAGCACATTTTTACACCAAATGTCCTGAAATAGGACTGGGAATAATTAGAGTAAATGAGGCCAGGACAAATTAAACACATGGATGTATTCTGGCTCTATTCTGGTCACCATTAGAAAACAGAAATGGCTGTTACTGGATTGGTCCATGTTGGTCAATTTCTTTCCACATGT
Organism: Poeciliopsis paucimaculata; assembly: GCA_903067055.1. Classification (NCBI taxonomy): domain Eukaryota; kingdom Metazoa; phylum Chordata; class Actinopteri; order Cyprinodontiformes; family Poeciliidae; genus Poeciliopsis; species Poeciliopsis paucimaculata. The sequence goes on from CAEGAD010014754.1 coordinate 37,936, forward strand.
CTCTAATCATTAAACTGCCTTAATTATACTTCCTGTTTAGTAGCCACAGTATGATGAAAAAAGATTTCTGTCTTTTTTTTCTTTTTGTCACACCTAAATGTTTGAGATCAACAAATAAATCATACAACCAGACAAAAGTAACACCCAAAAAGCAGTTTTAAAATGTCAAGTTATTTTAATAACAGAATTTCCAAAAATAATTTCGGTCCAGCTGGCTTTACAGAAATGTTTCAATTCAGTCACGTTGGTGTTTTCTTCAATATGAAGGGCATATAACTTAAAGCTGGACTTTGACAGAATATCCCCCTAAAAAAAATATATATATATATCTATATATACATGTATATATAGATCTATATATACATGTATATATATATCTATATATACATGTATATATGTATATATATATATAT
>CAEGAD010014761.1:0-11299 GCA_903067055.1 Poeciliopsis paucimaculata
AAAGAAGAGATAGAGAAAGGGCTGAAAAGCATCACAACAGAGATGAGCAAACTCTCCCTGGAAAAGGTGAATGAGTCTAGGCAGAAGCCTGATCAGATCCTGATTGATCAGCTGTGTAACTGTTGCTGAGAAAGGTGTCCATTCTGTGCTGCTGTTTGCACAAACACTTTGAAGGACCACAGTCCAGAGAAGCACAGCGTTCCTTTTCATCGACCCTCTGGAGTCAAAGGTTGCCATGTCAGAGGAAAAGTTGATCTGGTCATTGATTTCTGCACCACATTAGTTGCAAGTGACAGAAGCTTTTACCCAAATCAGTCAGATTGGACAGTTCCCTATAAACAGTATCCAACTGCAGGAGAAAAGTATGCTTCATGGAGCATTACAGCTGATGCCTCTATGCTGCCCTTCTGGAAATGGTTTATCTGCCACTTTCAAAATGAATTAGAAGACTACTATGACTTGAAGTTTCAGGGTCGCGGAGAAATTCCTCGGCAATGGAAAAACTTCAGTAAGAAGGATGCTATTGAAAGTCTGGATGAAATGTGTAGTTTGTGAAAAAACTGCAGGTGTTCATAGAAACTAATCAAAGTTGTTGGTTTGAGCAGCAATTGTGATGTTCAAGGCTCTTCAAAATGAATAAATGATCATTTATTACCTTTGGTTTGTACATCCTGAATGAGTTATACTTGAAGGATAACTCAAATGGCTGAAATTTTTTACTTTATATTATTTTTCAGTCTTATTGTTTTTTCTTCGTTATTCTGATTATTTTTTAGTCACCAAAAGGTGCTATTTAGGAAATAAGCATTTCCTAAATAGCTTATTTAGGAAATAAGCATTGAAATATCAAATATGACTCTTGATTTGGGTTACAGTGTGTGAACAGCTTGCCTTTCTTATCCAGAGGGAATCAGTTTATTATGGTATATTTTCTCATGTTTTAAAATGTTAGACATGTATGGTAAAATTAAAATCTTAATCCATATATTTTTTAAGCTCCACTACAATCATATCGATCCAGTAGATAAATACCTTAACATAAACCACATGTGAATTTTGCGAACTAGAGGATTTTTGTAAATGAGCAACAATTTAGATTCCCGCCTTTTTATTTTCTTCATTTATGTTCAAACCTTGGTGAGTTAAACTAATTTAAGCAACTCAATATTCTTCCTCCATCTTTCTTTTTAGTATTTTTTTTTTGTTTTGTTTTATTTCTTTCGTAATTCTATGGCTTATTCCCTGTAAATTTGTTTTTCTCTAAATAAACTCCAGGTTTTGTAATAGAAAATGATAATGTAAAAAATGTAACCCCTCTTGAAGTAAATGAAATAAGCATACTTCTTTCACATATCACATCATTTATAATAAATATTATAAGATTTAACAGGACAGATAAGACAAATGATGCAGAACACTGTTTCACCAGTAAAAGTTATGTTTGACTTTAACTTGTATTAAATTTACCAAAATGCTCCTAATTTCCTTTCTTCACCTCTTCAAAATAAATAAAGATGTGAAAATAAATGAGTTAAATGGTTTGGATCAGATTAGGGAGAATAGAATCATTCTCACCAACATTGTCTGTTCCAGGAATTCCCAGGTTGTTTATAGTAAGATCCATGTTTCATGTACGAGAATGAAATAATTTTAATGATACATGTTTAGTATAATTCCTGCACCTTTATCAAAGACTTTCCCTTTAACTTGTTCCACTTCAAATGTATTACTGTCTATTCTTTAAACATATATCTATGGGTTTCTTAGCAGATCTTCAAGTGTCAGATTGAACATTCCCCTTGACAGTAATGTAGATAATGAGGTAAACATGAACACAGTAGGAATGAGAACTTCATATTCACCAAGAAGTTCCTCTTCAAGCATGTCCATGGAGTTTCCACACAATCAAAACTAGAAAATATGCATTTTATTCATAAACTGAAAATGAAACACAAACAAAAAATTTCTACATGGCTTAATAATATCAGGAATAAGACGGCCTCTGTGTGCTTGGGGTTCGTGAAGAAAGACTTCCTGTCCCGTCACGTTACTTCTTCTCTGCAGAAGGTTGTGGATTTTACACTTTACATGATTCCAGGGGTCTTTCAGCTGCACAGAAAAAGTTCCAATTTAATTTAAAATGGGCTTATAACTTTTGTTTTATTTTAATAAACAAAAAAAAACATGTAGCTGCAAAAATCCAATTCTATGTTGGCCATACTATATGCATGGGTCTTTAGAAGTTTTTTTTTGTTTTTTTTCTCTTTGGTGTTTTCCCATCTAATCAATCCATTAAAATAAATGGCCTGGGTGCTGTGGTGGCACCCACCTTGCAAAGCAGGTGGGTCATGCTTTTCAAAGGGGCAAAGCATGACCCACCTATGGAGGCCTTAGTCCTCATGGTGGTGGTTGCAGGTTCGATTCCCTGTCTAGCGACATTTGCCGCATGTCTTCCCCCTCTATCATGTTGAACTACTTTCAAATAAAAGCCACTTGAGCCAACTAAACCTAAAATAAATAAAATGATCTGAACTTATTTGATGTTTTTCTCAAAGCATTTTACAGTTGAACAACATTCACTCATTCACACTCACATTTATCTACTGAAGCCGATTTGAGAACAAAATCAATGAGTTTCATAAGAACTTGTGAGACGGGTGAAAAGAAAACTCGATGAAGTAATCCAGAAAAATAATGCTAGAAAAATGCTTGACAAGAAGACAGAGTTTGAAAAATCTACTCCAGAAGAGCACAGTGCTCGCTCACCATTTAAAATGCAATACAGGCAATGAAGACAAACTACAAGCACAGTTCAGTGACGTTTGGAGTAATTTTGTTAAGGAATTAGCCTCAGATACAAAATCCATCAAGAACATAAACTTGGAGAAAGATCAGTGTGCTGTCCTTGAACAGCTTGGTGTTAAATGGGGACTCATTGATGAGTCAAAAAGAAGTAAGAGATACAAATGTCTGTCACAGCATCAAGATTATTCTGATTGTATAACCATCAAAAAGAGCTTCCAAGGTGCCTGGCAGGGAGTCAAAATGCTTGTGACTGATCGTTCACATTAAGAACAGCAACTGAGAAGATAAACTTGAAGGACAACTAACTCATCTTCCTCCATGATCTCGGATCTTGCATATTTTACTCGACTATATATAAAGGCAGATATGAGTCTGTCTACCAGGGGGAAAACTGGTAATAAATATATTCTGAAGTAAAAGGAAATTTGAGAGTTGTTATATATCTTGATGACATCTGGAAATTTTTTAACCACTCAGTCTAACATGAAAAATAGAAATTACATATGCCACTTACTTCACCGATGTCAAACTGTTTACCTTAGTGTTTTTGCCCTCAGTTAAATAATATAAACAAATATATTTTGGGAGGGGCAGAGAAATGTGAATTTTAATTTCCAAGCAGCTCGTAATAAACCAGAAGCAGAAAACTTGATTTATTCTTTGAAATTTTACTTTTGCTTTCTCCTCCAGAGACTTTAGCTGTCCTTTTCTCTTTAATATAGCGGTTTTCGGGAAACAGGAATTCACTTTCACTTTCATGATACAGGTTATAAATGCAGGCTACGATCGATCATGGGGGGCTGTATCATGTTTTGTCCTCGCCTGCTGTGAACTGGCAGATTTTTGATAAGACAGCAATAAGTAAACATAGAAAACTGAGCAAAACAAAAGTAAAATAAGTTTTAAACAATATACGTTGTTCTGAATATTAAAATGTAAGGTTTTCCATTTTGTAAAAAGCCTACTGTTTTTTCCACATCACCTTCATTTTATTTACCAAAAAAATAAGAACATTTAACAGAAGATTTTAACAATTATTTAAATCTGAATTTAAATAAACAGTTAGGTTTGTTACTAATGGTTCTGTCAGTGACCAATGTGTCATGGTTTTAGGTATTTTCTTTGCCCACATGCAGAACACACTCAGGAGAGGGATCCCTGCTCCCTTACACTCATTAAGTCTTAATTTAATTCTGGCCGGATTGCTAATCTTTCTTACAATCCTTTTTACCTCTGAAGGGCAATAATAAGGACATTGAAGGATAATGGGAATTACACAATATGTAACTTCCTCATGTCACAGTTTTCACAACTGTACGACATTCTGCTCCGTCAGTCTCCAAACCTTCTTTCTCTGTGGCCGGCCTCCTGCACAGCTTCCTCGTTTCCTCATTTGTGTTTATTTACCTAGTTCTTATTTATGTTTGTTAGGTGTTGTTGTTTTCAATTTATTTATCTTTGTTCAATATTGTTAAAATGTTGTCATACTAGTTGATCCCTTTGTTCATTTTTTAGTTTATTCTTGTGTTCTGTTCTCTGTGCATTTTGGGTTCATTTCTCTGAGGTCATATTAGTCTTTTCTCCTTGGGTTGTGGTTTCTTTGAGACATAGTTCAGCTCTTTTGTGTTAATTATTCACATTTCCTCAGCCTGCCTGTTTGCTCAGTTCCATAGCTCACCTGATTTCCTCAATCATTAAGTGGGCCAAAGCACTGCACTGATCTCAGGTAAAGTTTTTATTTTCTAAATGAAAAAATAAATGTCATTCTATCCCAGTTCACTGTCAGAAATTAATATTTGGAATCTTTTAGCAAGGGTATTGAGAAAATAATATGATCTATGTGATCTAAATGTGCCTATGCACTGCAATCCTCCACAATCCTTTGAATAAAACTAATAAAATAGATGTTAGGATGTTGCTTAGAATGTCAGCTCTCAGTTTGTGGAAAGGCCAACATGAGCTATAATAAAACTAGTTAAAATTGGCTCTAATGCAACCCCTGGTTAACATCAAAAATCTTTGTTATGGATGATTCAACCCAAAAGAAATGAGACTCAAATCCAGGCATGAGTACAAAACACACAGGAGAAATAGAAAGAGAAAAGAAAGCAGATCTTGCAAAAGGGAGATCATTATGCACAAGGAAAAGGACATTTAGCTAATAAATAAAAATGACCTAAATGTAATTTAATAGACTTGAACATCTTGCAATAATTATGCAAAAAAATACATTATTTTCCAGTGCCAGTGTCTGTGACAGCAGTTCAGCTCTGAATGACTGAAAACCTTTCGTATCTCAAAGATTTTATCAGTCAAGAGTGCAAGGCAAACTTAGGTTTTACAACAAGACACTGATAAATGATTTTTATCAGTACAGTTATATAAGCTGACATATATATTTAAGCTGTTGAGGAGAAAGCCTCAGTGAATTTCTTAGAAGTCACGAGGTAGAAGGGAGCTACTTTCACTTTTACATTTGTTGGAATCAAATTACAGTTCATGTTCATGCAGAGCTTTGCAGCCTATCGCAGACAAAGGGAGGAGTTTCAGTCGGCAGAGACACTATAACTAATGGGCTTCTTTCCTAGTAATAAATAAAAAGCTCCAGTGGGATCAGAAAACCTCATGCAAGGTGAGTTTGAATCACAGAAATGACATACTTTCTAAAACAGTTTCTGTTTTATAAAGATATTTTCTGTTTGAGTCTTAAACATACTGAATTTTGTTGAAGATGTTGCTTGCCAAAGAGCAGAAACACGTACTTGTCCTTATTGTTGATATAATAAAATTCTGTGCATTTAGGTGGCAAAACAACAAGCAAAACTTTGCTTTCCTATTTTCACATTATTGGACATTTAATTACAGAATTTTCTTCCTAAACTAATGGAAATGTTTTATATTCTTCCTAAATTTAATAATTTACACTAAAAAGCTGTCAATAACGCACGTTACTGTTTAGTGGAAAAACTTACTAGAATTAGTCACTGATGGTCAAAAAGCTGCAAAATCAATGTGACGACTCCTGGGTTCATGTGAAGGTTGGGATGTGTTCGTCTTTTCCACTGCAGTGCCTCTTTCTGTGTGGATTGAGAAAAATCACATTGTGAATTAAAACAGACTGTAAACAGATTATTACAACAACCTTGACTTAATGAACCAATAAAGCTCCAATTCAAAACAAGATAAAAAGGCGAGAACAGAAATTAAGAGGGGAACATTTAAATAGATGCAGGCCTGCAAAATGACTGAACTTTCAAAGAGGAAAAGGATGTAGAAAGAATGAGAGAAAAATACAGGAGAAAAGGAAAACAGAATCAGGGAAAGGAAACCGGAAGAAGTTACACTATCCTCTTATAATCATACATAATGGAGGGATTCAAACAAAGTTTGTCTGCACTTGTCCTTCCAGACATGTGTCCTCCATATTGTATGACTTGGTTCTGCCTTTTATTAAAAACACAACAACAGTGAGGGAGTAGATGTTAAGTATCAGATGACCACCTGATGTCAGGAATCTGGTTTAGAAACACACAAGACTCTAAAAGACCAATGACTGAATTTATTTGAATGGGACAATGCATTTTAATGAATGTGCAATGTGCTCATAAATACACCAAATTTAGTGAGATGCCAATTTTCTTCTGTAGTCCCATGAAGCAAACAACACAACATATAAAAACAGCAACATAATACAATATTAATATGTACAAAAAAATCTTTGACATAAGACTTTGAATGATGTCGGAGGTACTATAATATATTTCAAATTAACTTAATTTTTGTGTCCTCAGAGATGAAAAACAGCTAGAATGGAGGTTGATGAAGACATAGCTGAAAGACCAGAGAGACAATCTGTAAGAAGTGATGATACACACATAAGAGAGAGCTCTTATCATATGTGTGATGAAGGTAATTTAAGTCTGAAAATAATATATTTAGAAATGCTACCCTCTACTGTCTTGTATTTAAAGCAGTGCTTTACATTATCCTGCAGGCAAAATAGAAAAAAGGACAATTAAAAATAAGGTGAGAATTTTTTTTATGTTTTTTCCAAGAGAGTATACTTCAACAAAGAAACTTTTAAAAAGAAAATTACAGTTCCAGAACTAGAGTAAAACCAATGTACAATGGTGAAAATAAGTATTGAACACATCTCTATGAATCAACGGATTTACTAACATGACATTTACACCAGATGTCAGTCTTGACCCTATTAATCCACACAAACAACGCTTCAATAGACTCTTATTTCCAATTATATCTGTAGAGATTTAATTGGAATCAATTGGATTATTGACAAAATCCATTTTGGAGAATTATTTTCTGTCTCTGAAAACCATTTCAGAACTTCCTTGTCGGTATTTTCTCATTTGTATTTGCTTCCATTAACTCCAAGTTTTTTATTTGTGTCATTCCGCTTCATTAACAAATAATTTATTTATGTATGTATGTATGTATGCGTGGGTGTGTGTGCGTGTGTGTGGGCGTGTGTGTGCGTGTGTGTGTGTGTGAGGGTGTGCGTGTGTGTAGGTGTGTGTGTGTGCGTGTGTGTGTGTGTATGTATGTATGTATGTATGTATGTATGTATGTATGTATGTACGTATGTATGTATAATATAATAACACTTTTGGTGTTAATTTAATGTCAGGAAAATATATTTACTAAAAATAAATTACACGTTCAATACTCACTTTCCTGCTTTATATACTAGAGTAATTTTACTCAAAAATAAAAAAAGAGCACTGGAAACAGGCAGGGTGGTCTTTTTATGTTATAAAACTATATTTTTCAAAGTCTTAGTTGATGGACATACAGTAAAAAATCTGTTTTTTAGTCTGATGCAGGGGAAGATCTTATGGACACTCAACAATCAGACAGCTGCGATAAAAACACAGACAGGAAGATTCCAATTACATCTACAGCATCTGCAAGGGATGATAGAGGTAACAATGGATGAAAGTTATATAATTTAAAAGCTATATGATGTAAAGTACTCTACATGTAATGACAGATTTCTCTCTTTTTTGCAGCGATGCCATATCTCACTCTTGTGCTAATTGGTCAAACAAATTCAATTGATCTTGAGCCAAATAATGTTCTCCTTAACAAGGAAACGCAAGTGGAAGAGTTTTCATCCAAACTGTATGATCTGTGTGGCCGCCACATCTCAGTTATTAACATGCTTGGTCTTCCAAATAATGATGACATCCCATTATATCAGTCTATTCACGCCTTTGTCCTATTGATACCAAATGGCCAGCATGAAAGCCAGTACAATACAGGAATGTCGTGGCTCCAAAAAACCTTTGGGAAGGAGAACATTCCTCATGTCATGACAGTAATTACCCATAAGACTGATGAGAACTGTGAAAGTGCACTCCAGGACCTAAAACATAAGAATAGTGTTTCTGAAAAAAGATACCACACATGTATTAGAAGTATGGCAGATGCTGAAGAGATAATAACTCTTTTGGAAAAAATCTATGTCATGCTCTCTGAAAAAGATACAGACTATTGTTGTGAACAATCCCCTGGAAAAAATGGAGACCAGAAGAAACTATACGATGTACCACATAAAGCAAAAATCACTACAGGTATGATTTAAGGGTGACTAAAATTTATTTTATTTAACAATTTTATTATATGCATAGTAACATTCAGTGAGTAATAGCAAATGATTTTTGTAATAATATGTTAAGCTATAAATATATATATTTGACAAAACTCTAACTTAAAATTTTTAAATGTTAATCTTTGCAGATAGTCTTTGGCAAATAATAAGATAATATAATCTGCTCTTTTTTTCCCCTAAATCATCAGTTGAAGCTGAAGCTGAACCTGAACTTAAGGTAAGATAAACTAAATGTTTGGATAAAGACCTGATCAAATTTTTAGCTGAATTTACAATTTCATCTTAAAAACATGTAATGGAATACAGCAACTAATGAATTTCAACATACAAAAGTATTTGAATTACTTTTCCAACTAATTTATGTCGCCTCATAGTTTATTCCAGCTCAGTTCAAGACAATCCAGTAGCTTCACTGGTTTGCAAAAGTCCTAGCTCAACAGCAGAACTTCTGATTTACACACAAAGTAGCAGGCTCTTTTAAAATGCCTTCAGAAATTTTAGAGTTACATTTTTTAAATGTTCTTGTTACTAAATAAACTCTGAAAAACAAATTATAACTGAAAAGCTAATGTCACATCATATGTCTTTTAGTATGATCAACTGAAGAAATATGTTGGTGCTGCACAATCTAAAAAAATGTATGACAACAGAGAAGTACCGTGTGACAACAAGACAGTTCACTGTGAAACAAAAGAGAAAGGTAAGATTTACCCCATCCATCTACCAATCTGTCCATCCATCATCACCAATCTATGACCTTAAGATCACAGGTCCTGAAAGCTGCATCCAGAAGAGAAAAGCTAAATATAGTCCATTTGAATTCAATGTTCCCTAAATCTCTCAAAAGATGAAGGATAGGTCCCACAGAACCTCTAAACCTCCTCTAAACCTTTGACAGATTTCAGAGGGTTTTTTTTTTTTCATTTGGGTTTTTCCATGTCTGTCTGGCAGCCTCGTTGCCACCATATCAAGCAAGCTCAAGGGTCATTAGTTGACAGTTGTAATCATCTCTTCGCTAGAGTATGCAAGAGACAACATCTCAATTCTTATGATCAATCACTGGCTGAAGGTGGTTAGCCAGTGATTGGCTGACCACCATCAGTGATTGATCATTAACATGTTTTTTTTTTTACATTTGTATAGATTATTAAGGCAATTGGTGAAAGTTCTCCTGTTTTGGTTCCTTTAAACATCATTGGGAAGCTGCATGGTGGCACAGCTGGTAGCACTGTTAGGTAGCAGCAAGAACATCCCAGATTTAGTTTCTGTTTTGAGTTGACATGTTCTTCCAGTGAATGTCTGGATTTTCTCCAGGTGCTCAGGTTTTCCATCACAGTCCAAAATCACAACTGTTAGTTCAATTGAACACTATAAATTGCTCATGTTAGTTTGTCTTAACTTTGAGTCTGTATTGCCCTGTGATGGAGTGGCAATTGCCACTAGTGGGAGGCAAGAACTAGCAGGTGACAATGTATGGATAGATAGATTGTATGTGTGTTTTGCAAACTATTTGGTCCACATCAACTGTTAGTACTTAAAATAAGCACTGGGAGAGTTTCTAACCCGTCTTAATCTTGAGTTAGACCATTCAACACTAGATCTGGATTGATCATACCTCCAGAATGAACACACAACACTCTCTCTAGTGTATTGCGTGAACAGAGGACTGTGTTAATAGGCAGATTTAGTAAGCATCCACAATGATGTGAATGCTATGCACTTTGATTTGCTGATAAAAGAACTGAGCTGAAAGATAAGGTTGTCAGTTTACAAGTCTTCAAACCAAACTAAGGGCCTCGTAATGATGTTTAAGGATGTCTTTCAGGAAACCTGATCACGGATAAGTAGTACAAAATGGAGGGATGGATATATACAGCATGCTAAATACTTTTGCAAGAAAAATATTAGGATATTAGGTCATTTGTGAATAATCTGGGAAATAATCTTTGCTTTTTTTAGGTGTATTGCAGATGGATATCAATGAACCCATACATGAGGTTAGAATATTATCTTGTTTTGCTTTGTATTTTTTTCAAACATTCAATGATCATTATATTTTCTTTATGCAGTCTATTTGCAATCCTTTCGAGGATAACCAAAAGAAACGTCAAAAAGAAACTGAAAAACTACTCAGAAGACTTCACCTCCAGGACCAACATCAACACAAGCTGTCATCAGAGGACTTTGTACAAATAGGTCCACCTATAAAAAAGACTAATGAGATCTTTGAGAGAGATCTAGTTTGTGCTTTTCTTCAGAGGTTAATGATGTTAGATTATCGAGCCAGATGCATCCCTGTTCAGCAAGAAAGCTCTGACGTGAACGATTCAGATGCTGTTCAAGTGTCTGACAGTGTTGTTACAGATGACGATGACTTAGATGCTCTTTTTACAACTAATGTAGACATAGATCAGTCAAAAGAGAATCATGTGCACCCAATGGATGTTCAAATGGCAGTATTTCACTGCTCAGACAGCTTTCTTAAACAAAAAATGATCACAAAGTTGTCACAGTGTCAGTATGCCTTACCACTGCTTGTTCCTGATCCTCTCACAACGAATCTTGAGTGTCCTTTGTGGACATTCAGACAAATAACAAAAACATGGAAAGTAAGCACAAGCAAAGAAAATGCAACCACCGTCACCATGAAAAGCATGCCAATCTACAAAGCTGAGACTCCCATGGTTTCATTTTTCCGACTGGGCCCCATGTCTTTGTCCAAATCTCAGCTGATGAATGCCTTGATCAATGACCGCCACGACACATTCTTCCACAGAAACTGTAAAGGCAGCACCAAATCTCGTCATTTGATGGATGGCGTGGCAGAGATTGCCTGGTACTGTCCTGCTGGAAAAGACAATG
>CAEGAD010014775.1:0-14693 GCA_903067055.1 Poeciliopsis paucimaculata
TAACATACCAGGCACGTTCTCAGTTCGTTGTTTGTCATGTAACGTTAGCATACCGTACAATTATTCAGCCTGTTGTTGCCTGTATTCTGTTTATATACCTTTTCAAGATGACATGTCTGTTCTTGGTGTTGGATTTTATCAAATAAGTTTCCCTAAAAAATGCGACTTATAGTCCAGAAAATACGGTATTACACAGAGCAGGGTAGAGTACTCAAAAACTGATCGAGTAATAGTTGTAATGTAGGAGGTGGGAGCGAGTTCTTAGTGTTGTCATGGCAACTGCACGGACGCTTGACGTCAAACAGAACGCGACAGAGAACCAATGAACATCCTGAACTGAGTCTGCTAACTTTTGCCTTAAACACAGTGGCGACTGTATGCTGTTTACCGGTGACCCTTGCGTTGCGCTCTTCCGCGTACGTGAGCGATGGAGCCTCAATTAGAAGGAGCAGGCAGCTTGTGGGACACCTCGGCGGGTCCTCGGGGTCACCGTTGGAGGCCTCTCACCTCATAAACATAAAGGGAGGAGAGGTCATCAATAAGTGATGAGGAGTGGTGTACATGTATTTTTAACGCTGCTGCTGTCTGATGTCTGGCAGCTCCCTCACACTGGAGGCCAGAGAGCAGAGCAGGACCACTGGTGTTTGAATCAATCCTTCCTCTCTTCCTCTCTGGGAGAAATTCAGCTTTCATTATGATTATGATAGCTGGGAAATAATACAACAAATAAATCAATAACAGACTCATTCATTTCAGATGTTTCTGTGTGTTTCTACTATATTTTTATTTATTCAGATATACTTAGGGATTCTGATAATGTTCTTTATAACTTTGTAATTTTCTGTTTTGCTGCTGAAATGTGCTGTACAAATACACTTGATCGACTTGATTGATTGTATTCAGGAGAGGAATATTAAACATTTTCTGAGCTGGATTTGCGATGCTCGACACGCAGTCGCGTTTGTTCATCGGAACAAAAAGTAAACAATGACTTTTCCTTTTTAACATTTCATTACATCGAGCGTTCACGTCTCAGCTTGGGATAAATTATGGGAACGTTGTAGAGGGAGCGGTGCTGGTTTCTGGGAGAAAAGGGAATGATTGATGTTTTCTTGTAGCCTACGGGGGATCGAGCAGGCACTGCACAATCGATTCAGGTGGAAAGGAATAAGCCTCGGTTTGATTTACATGTGAAAGAGTTTGCTGAATTATTGTCTTTATCAAAGTCACCAATACAAACACAATTACACGTTACCAACAGGAAAGTCATCAAATAAACTCTGCAGCGAAAACATTTCTGTGTGAGAAGCAATTCAGTTGTAAAATACAGAAAATGTTAAAACAGAAAAAAAAAAAAATGTAATTAAATTCAATGTTTTTTTTCAGCTTTCCATACACAAACAAAGACGTCTTCCCATTAGCTTTCCAACACAAAGTTTTCCCAGAACATCACAGTTTTACAAACATACACCAAACATACATAACTGGTGTATGAACCATACACCAGTTATGAACCATAACTGGTGTATGGTTCATAACATACACCAGTTATGAACCCATAACTGGTTCATAACTGAACCAGTTATGAAAACATAACTGGTTCAGAACTAAAATTAGACTTTGATTACAAAATTACGTGACCCGAACGTTTCTTTGAACATTTACGTTCCACCTGCTGGTGGATTTACTTTTCTTTGGATTTCGGCAAAAAATCAGTCTATACAAAGTTATTTTCCCTCCATATTTTAAATATTTGAAAGAAAGTGCAGATGGTGAAGCTTAAATATGTGCGCATAATTCTACTTGAGACACTGTCTGGTGTTTACAAAGCAGCCAATCCAGGAACTCCATTTATTTTCACTGCTGCTGATTGGCTGAACTGCAAAGAGTGGAAATAAAGAAAATTGTAGATGTTAGCTTCTGTGCCAATGCTAAGATGGTTTTCACTCATCTTAGCATGTATGTATTAATATGTATTTAATATGTATTAATTCATATTAAAATATGTTTTACTGTTTGATCTAATAAAATACAGAGTTAAGCAAATTTAGATAGGGTCTCATATTCGCAGATTTTAAAGGTGACCTGTTATACTTCCCTGAACAGGTTAGGAAAGGTCTCTGTTCATTTAATTTTTTTCCACCAAATGTGCTGGCACTCTGCTTGGGTTGCTATGTAACGGGCTGGAACTCTGCTTGGGTTGCTATGTAAATGGCTGGAACTCTGCTTGGGTTGCTATGTAACGGGCTGGAACTCTGCTTGGGTTGCTAGGTAACGGGCTGGAACTCTGCTTGGGTTGCTAGGTAACAGCGCAATGCCTGCTGATTTGTGGTTCTGGAATTTTTTTAAATGGCTCGTTTACCAGACACCAAAACACATGAGCTAATAACAAAAGCACGCCAAAGAAACATTTTATAGAATCAATTTCTTTTAATATAGAACTTCTTTTTGTTGTTGTTAATACATGTTTGTTCTTCATTCAGTGACGTTATTCACAGGGGGTAGAGTACCCAGAAATTTTACGCAAGTAAGAGTGGCGATACGTCAACATATATTTACTCAAGTAAGAGTAAAAATGTATTTGGTAAAAAGTTACTCAAGTAAATTACATAACCTGGACCAAAATGTAAAGTTACGTGGAAATATTTGTATTTTAAGGACGAGAATGATAATAATCCATGTAAGTAACAAAAAATAACAAAGTCAGGCAAAAGAAAATTTTTACAAATCAATAGAAATCTTCTGAAACTTTAACAAAACCTGCAGGTGTGTGTCTGTGTCTGGTGAAATGTTGGTCAAAACATGTTCTGTTTTTCACTCAGTGAGTAGAAAATCCAGAAATTTCACTCAAGTAAAAGCAGAAATACTTCATAATAAAATTACTCAAGTAAAAGTAAATTGTGCAAAAGTAATTTTTTTTTTTTTTCAAAAAAGTTACAAAAGTAAATGTAATTTACTACCCACCTCTAGTTCTGTTGTTCACAATGGATTTATCTTCTTTCTACATCTAATATCTCTCATGCTGTGACAAAAAAAAACATTTGTGTTTTGGGGTTTTTTTTGTTGCGTTTTGTTTTTTTTTCTTCTCCTTCCTGAATGTCACGTCATCGTTAGCTTTAGTGTCTGCCTGAGCTGGCCGTCTGCTCCCAGAGGCATTTGTTGGCCGGTGGGTGTTGGGGCCCCAGGCTGTTTTTCTCTCTGTTTCTCCAACATGTCGTCTGACCAAAGTGGCTCCTGAGAGGGGCCTCACAAACACAACTAGATATTGATTGAGTAATCTGTGTCATCCGATAGTAATATGTCTAACACGGGCCCCCCGCTGTGGAGACGCGCAGCCTTCAGCGCTATCGGGGAAAGGAAGAAGCAATTCATGTTGAGAGGAAATCAAAAGAGGTGTTGGTGGCTGCTGGTTGTTATTGATTATCTGTGTTTTCATGGCACTTCATCAACACTATTTACATGAATCGCTTTGAATAGAAACAAGGTTCTCTGTCTTTTCCACCTGTTATCAGTCAATCATGCTTCATTTTGGTCACATCTGAACACTAAACTACATTTGCACTGTAAAAGATACAAATTCGTACCAAATATTTCTGGTGGTAATATCTTAGTACACTGCAAATAAGAAAAAAACTAGTTTACAACTACTTTTTTCAGCAAGATCTATAAGCCTATTTTAAGTCAATAATTCCTCAATATTAAATTATAAGTACTAGTTTCACTGGCAGATTCACTTCTTATGCAATTCCAGTTTAAATCTCACTTCACAATCTGGACTTTCTCCCATTGACTTTGATTCCTCTAGCTAGCAATCACTTCTCACCAAGAGTCCAGATCCTCTAGCAAAAAGCGTAGAACATGTCTTACAGGCTACAGCAGGCTACATGTCTAGTAGGCTTTCTCCCATTGACTTGGATTCTCTCCAGTAGAATTTCTACCAGCCAATCAACAAACAGGACGGTGTATTAGGGCCATTTTGTATAGAAAAAAAAATTGAGTTTCCACCAAAAAAACTGAAATATTCTAGGAAGAAAACATACATTTCAGAACTCCAAAAGTTAAAAGATGATAGGAACAACTCTGAAATTTTAGGTTCATTTCAGACATTTTCTAGAAAAAACAAGAATTTCCACATTTGAGAAGTTAAAAAAAAAAATCTGTTAAAAATAATCAGAAAAGTTGAGATTGTTCTCAAAACTTCTAAGTTTTCAAAGGTCGAAAATTTTCAGTTTCTCAAACTATAACCTTTTCATGTTTTTTTTCTCAAACTTTCCAAAATTAATATCAAAAGTTCAGAGTTTTATTTTTTTTACAAAAATTTCACTTCGTTTTTACGTATCTACAATAGCTCTAATAGTCTTACTCTCACTAGAGTACAATATTTGGCTACTGCACCCACATCTGACTGTAACATTGGAAGTTCGTAAGATTTAAAAAATGAAGTAGATAGAGTTCGGTAACTAGTTACATTTACTTGAGAAACCTTTTGGAAAAAAATTACTTTACAATGCTGTACTTTTTACTTTCACTTGAGTAATTGTATTATGCAGTATTGCTACTCCTACTTTAGTAAAATTTCTGGGCACTCTAAGTAAATTCACTGAACGAAGTGAATTGTAAAAATATAAATAAAATATATTTTTACAAAATATAAATAAAATATATAGCTTATATATATATGTGTATCTATATATATATATGTATATATATATATGTGTATCTCTATATATATGTGTATATATATATATATATTCATATATATATATCAGCAGACAGAAACACACACTTTACGTTTTTGTTAACGTTTCATAAGTTTGAGAATTGTTGTTTACAGCGCACGTAACTTCCGGTTGGCTTCATACCGGAACTGGCGCTTTCCGCATACGTCACGGACAAACGTTAGCGATTGAGTAACATTTAAATAAATAAATACAATTTAAATAAATAAACATTTATAATGTCAGACTGCATGTCGGTGGATAGCTATCTCGCTAGCATTCCAGCTATCTCGCTAGCATTCCAGCTATCTCGCTAGCATTCCAGCTATCTCGCTAGCATTCTAGCTATCTCGCTAGCATTCTAGCTATCTCGCTAGCATTCTAGCTAGCCGTCGTTTCTCAATCTAAAGCTGCGCAGCTGAAAGTCAACCAGTGCCACCAGTTTGATTGCTGCTGGGAACATGAAGCGGGCTGAAGCGGCGGGTCGTGTGTGCGGCTATGCGAGGCAGCTAGCCCGCCTCTCCCCGCTCCCTCATCTCCATCTCCAGCCCTCTCTTCCCTCCCTAACCCTCCCTGTGATCCGAGAGGAAAGCTTTCATTATTTACTGAGATTGGGATGTCAATCCTGGCGCCCCTGACCCAAGTTTGTATGTTTTCTTCCCCTCTGTCATATTGGGGGAAATTATCTCCCCTCCACTCCTTCCTCCAGGCTAGAAGTATTTCTCCTTTTCCTTCGGAGATATTCCCACAGCTGCTAATTCATCCTCTCACACATCATCATCATCAGATCAACTTCTGCTGTTTATTTTCCCAACTAATACGGAAGCATCTAAATACATTTAGTTTTCCTTTTGAACTGTAAAGGGTCAGAAACTGAGATCCGTTTGATTTAAAGCTGTAATTAGTTGTTACATAATTAACACCGCAGGATGCATTTATCGCCTTTTCTCCAGCTAAATTCAAATATTTGGTTCAGATTGAAGCTCTTTGCGCAATAAATCGGTTTGTTTCGCAACTTTTTTTGTGTGCATTGATGGATTCAAAAGTTGCTCCACATGCCTTAAATGCTCTTTGTGCATAAAATATATTTATTTTTTTGTTTCTCATCAGACTCAGAGCAGAGATAATAACTAGCATTAAAGCACATTTTGCGCACCAAACTGTAAAATTAGATCTTTTTCATTTGTGGCTAAAGAAGAAGAAGAAGAAAATAGGCCGTGTGATTGTTGAGCATTTTAATTGATGTATTTTTCATCTTCCCTTGTGGATCTTTTTACAATAATAATAAAGATCTAATGCAGATCTGCCTCACTGGCTCACTAAAATTAAAAATAAAAGTAGAAACGATCCAAATCAGCCTTTGATTTGCTCTTAATTTCATCAGAAGGCTGTTGCTCGTGTTTTTGTTTCTCCTTTGAATTATTATTATTATTATTATTATTATTATTATTATTATTATTAGAGGTCGATTGGATTAGAATGAGCCACTGATCCTGAGAGAATAAGCCTTTTTCTTCTTCTTCTTCTTCTGCTTCTTTTTGTCTGTCGGGATCTTAACCACACTCCATCCGCACTTCATTAACCCTGAGCCGGGGACAATCCGCGCTGAGAGCCGGGGGATTTACCACCAGCTCCCCCTTTCACATGGAAATAAAAGGGAAATCTCCGAGTCATCAGGCAGGACGCGCGGGGCCCTTATTCCTGTGATAATCAGCTGCGCACTTTGCAAGTATTAACAGAAAATGCGCAGTCGTTATCCGAATCGGTCACGGATCCACATGATGGGGGAATAATGATGTTGGGAGGTTTTTCTTCCCTCCTTATCCAGGTGAAATCTGAGCAGAGGGGGTTTGTTGTGTCCTCACATGGTGCTGCTCTGACGCGTCAGGTATCATCGCTGCTTCCGGTGGAAATAAATAAGGCGCCATCATAAAGGAAGCAAGTGGCCATAAAACCAATCAAGGCTGGACTTTAGGAGAAGAAAATGAATCCGGAACAAAACAAGGCGATATCAAGAATTTATAACAAAATTGTTGTTTTTTTTCAATGTAAGTAACGGGATAAGAGTCTGATTTTTATTGTAACAACTTGATTAAAATGTGAGGCGATATATCACTTTTGGACCAAAACAAACAAAAAAAAAACTTTTTTTGTTATGTGAAAATAACGTTTTAAAATAATAAAAAATAATTTATATATGTTAATTTCGAAAAAATAATAATATAAAAAGTAAATTAAAATATTTGTGACCTTTACAAAGTGACTGAACCAATAACTCTTTAATCTCTAATCATCAAATTGGAAAATAATATCAATAATCGGCAGGTAATTTTATTTAAAGGCCGTTCAAAGAGGTTTAATAGGAATTAAGTGGAAAAATATTAATTCCAAAGTTATAAAATAATGTATAATAAAACTTTAATTGTTTTGTTTCTTCTTATTTATGTTTTTTTTTTTATTTTTTATATTTTTCTCTGATTTTCTTGTTTGTTTTTTGGAGGATTGTCTATCGATCCTGATGAGGATCAATAGCCTTGGTCACTATTGATTTAATCGGACTTCCTTTGTAAAATAAACCCACAATAAACATGTCTGCTGATTCTCCATCTTTATGTTGGGAACTTCTTTTTACTGTCAGTAATGACCCAGACTCGCCAGATCCTGGCGCAGTTCACTGCGCAGTTCGCTGCGTTTTTAATGCAATTTTCCGCCTGATAAAAGCGCAAGTTCTCCAGCCGTCAGTTTGATGTTTCACGGCCGGATCAGCCGCCGGGAGGAGGAGCGGGGCTCCCAGATAACAGGTGCCATGCGCGGCTGACAGCAGGGGGAGCTGGCTATCAAACCCATTATCGACTTTCAATTAAAACCTATTAAAGTCTTTTGTCTCGTCGTTAACATCCTGCTCGCCGTCAGCCTGAACTCCTTTAACCCCTGACGCGCCGCGTAGGGATCGTGTGGGTGCGCTCAGGCTTGGACCGGGGGGTTCGGGGCGGTGGGGCCGCCGCTGACCAGCTGTCCCCGGCTCTGATCCGCGGTCTGCCGGCAGCTCCAGCCCGGTCACCAGCTGTTGGAGCCGCTTGGCACCGCAGCGCGCATCCAGCACCCTCTCAACGAGGAACCACACGCGGATGGAAACAATCAATTTTCTAAAATGGGGATCATTTAAAGGCACTTAAACAATCGCGATGGACGGCATTAATATTTCATGGCGCTCCCTGCATTGTTTATGGACATCGGGTCGGAGTCGCTGCTGTTTGTAGGCGGGGAGACGGACGCCATCTTCCAGAAAAGACACCAAATTGTTTAAAAGTCACACCGATTTTTTGTTGTTTGGTTCGCATAAATCCAGATTTTGCGCTTGGAAGAATTTAAACAAATGTTCATGTATCAACAATAAACATATTGTTCCCAAATCCACATGTTGATCCCCCTCCAGGTTCCCCACAAAACTCCAAAAAGCGTTTCACTGCATTAAATGAAAGACATCTTCTTTTATTTCCACATTTATAAAAGTAATTCTCTTTTACATCAAATCCCCCCTTTTCTTTTTCTTTTTTTCTTTTTTGAATCAGTCCAACCTTTGCTGTGAACTTCACTAAAAAAAATCAAAAATAAACTTCACCACTTTTTGGGAGGAAACGTCTTTCAAGAAACTAAAATGTAAAAAAAAAAAAAAAAAAAAAAAGATGAAACAAATCGACTAAAATCCAGGAAATGTAATTATACCAAAATCACTCCACAAGGTTGATATCTGCAATATACATGTTCACCAATATAAAGGAGAGTCGGAACAGTACGGAGTTATTATCACAGCTTCATATGAAATAACAGAAATGATGCACAACGTCAACAAATCCACCTGAGCTCAGGGGCCCAAGCCTGATTAATCGATTATCGATAAAAATACAACAAAAAAAAAAAACGAGGCCTCACCGAGGTGAAGCATTAAAATCTGTTGAGGGGCTAAAACCGCGTTTTAGATATAAATAATTTGACATATTTAAGTCAGCCAGAGCCAAGGTCTGTGGATCCAAACATCCAGTCCATCCGTATATTTATTATCGCACCAGTTCGGTTCAAACTGGACCGAGTAGCAAACAATCGAACAAAAAAAAGTCCTCTTATTTCTTATTTACACGTTAACGACTGGGATGAATGGAAAACTGAAAAAATATTGTTCCTTTGGATGATACAACTACTTTTTATTCAGACATGAACGTTTGATCATTTTACCTGTAAATAATAATAATAATTGGCTGGAGGTCGAATACTGAAACTGGGTGTAAATAAATACTTAAATTAAAGGCTTTACTGCCTTCTGAAAAATAAATAAATTATAAATAAAGCTTCTGTCTCACAAAGACAAACAAAAACAACAACAAAAAGTCCGTTTAGAGTCTTCGGCTCGGTTCCGTCCAGTTTTGTCCCTCACTCTTCATCGTTCTCTCGTTATTTTGTCCTGTTCGCTCACAGCGGGTCCAGTTTGTGCTATAAAAACGCAGCAGGGGGCCCGGCTCACCGCTGCTGCGCAGGCCGGGGAAGCACTCCGGACATGGGGGGCAGCGGAGGGGGCGGCGGCGGCTCTCCGCCCCCCTGCAGCCCGTGCAGGAGGATCCGCGGGACCAGCGGTCTCTGTAGGGCCGGCGGGGGCGCCGAGGGGCCTCTGTACAGGTACAGGGCCGCCCCGGGGTCCAGGTTGGACACCAGGCTCTGCGGGTAGAAATACGGGGACGGGAACATCCTCTGCAGGGCGGAGTAGTTCCCGGCTTCCGCCAGCAGCTCCAGCCCGACCGCAGTCTGCCGCTTCCACTTTGTCCTGCAGAAAAATAAAACGGGCTGTTTTTAGATTCCTGCAGCCGGCAGCGATTGTGTTTGACACGCCAAAATATTTCCCATCTGTTAACCTGGGATCCAATTAGAAGTAGGGAATGTTTTCCTCTCTTACCCCCGCTCTGGTTTTAAAAATCACCCAAATCTCCAGCCTGCCACTTTGCGTTCACACCCAAACACGTCTTTCAGATTGCCAGCGTGCAGGTGAATAATTCATAATAAAGATAATTGAGTAGATATAGTAGTTTGTTTGAATTATTAATATGCACACATGCAGCGATGCATTATTCATAAGCAACTCCGACTCAAATTGTGTTTTTTCTTATATTTATTTATGTCATTTAGCTGCATGAGAGTTAGAAATAAAATGAAAGATTAATAAATTAGCAGGTTAATTCAGTCACAGGCTGTGATGACCAGCATGGTTTCTGCCATAAATGTTGGAAATAAATTAGAAATAATTTCCTGAGCATTCAAAAGTAAAATTAAAAAAAACAATTCACTTGCTATAAATGAAGCAGAATTTCACTGGAATGATGTTAAAAAAATGACTGAGTGAAAAATGTGGCTGGAAATGAACCAGGATGGATCAAATGAGCCATAATAAAGTCATATATCCCAAATAAAAAATGTTTCTGACTGACCTAAAATACACATTACTATAAACCTATTAACTGTGGCCCCAAAGGTGGGTGCGACTCGTAGGGGCGCCAAATGATGGTGGACTAATTATTTTTAGTTGTAATTTTCTGTATTTGACAGCTGTTTGTGCATTGAAACCCCCCAGGGGGGCCTGTAATGTGTCTGCATGCCCCTCCGAAAGTACTTAGCTGCCTCCCTGTTTTCCATGGACGTCAGAGTGAATATGGGCCCCATGCGGGTGTTCGCTCAGGCTGGATGGGTTCTAAGTGATCCTGCGCTCGCAAAGGGGATCCACTTGGCTTAAATAAACAGTTGGGGACCCAGTGTAGGATTTCAGTGGGTCTCCATTAAGAAAACCTGTTCAAATTGGACAACACACTCAGGACCGGATGGGCCCCACAAATTGGCCAGAAATGACCAACATCAAGCTAATAGAGGGAGTTACTGTGAGGTGATTAATGAAAACAAAGGCAATCACTCCTGGACTTGTATTCCTCATCCAGTCCCTTATGGGCCCCATAAGTAAATGCAAGACATTCATGAACATCAATTCATTTGGGATCTGATGACGAGCAGAAGTTTTTATGGTTTAGGATTGTCTGGGCTGACAAAGGTTTTCTTAAAGTCATTTAAATAAAAACACAAAATGATTTTAAAAACTAAAAATAAGTAAAATTAAATATACAGGATTAATTTCAGGGTTACAACAGAAGGACATGTAACGTTTAAATTGTTCTTCCTGATTAAAACACGTCGTGGATTCTTCCCAGCTCTAACTGGGCCTGAAATCATGCTGGGCTTTTAATATGAGACCCATTGAGTTGAGTAAATGCAACACACTGGGAAAACCAGATGGGTCTCCTCTCACTTGGGCATCACATCATATTGGTTCCACTTTTTTATCTAAATCAGACCAGTGGTTAGCATGACCCAGCTTCTGGGACCCATTAATGGGCTCCATATGTTCTGCAAATGTTGGTTGACTATTAATATCTAAATAAGAAAAGCTACAACCAAGTTGGGCAATTTGATTCCTGACCTTGTGACCTTTGCTGCATGTCTTCCCTTTTTCTCTCCACCCACTTCCTGCCTGACTAACGTCAATAAAAACCACTGGAGCTACAGAAACCTTCAAAAATGAATCCAGTCTTTGGCTTATTGAATCACCAGGAGATCCAACCAACATGAAGTGATTGTCAAAAACTGAAATAAGACCCTAACCAATCAACATGGCGCTGTCAGCTGGTTGTTCCTTAAGTCAATTATTCCCCAAATGCAAAAGAAAACATCACGTTCCATCAAAACCATATGAAAACCGTAAAGTGGAGACACCTACTGTTAATTTTTGATGCATTTTTCTGGCCTAAATAAGGAAAATAATCGTTTCAGACCAGCAGTTTGTTCTTAAGCTGGAAATAAATGGTTGATAAAAACCGAAAAAATACAAAAATAATTGGTGCAGTTGGTCCCTTTCCTCTGCTTTCCATTTTACTTATGCATTCAAAACTGAAATAAAGTGAAGTCATGTTTTCCTCTCTTTTTCTACATTAAAAAAAGACAAAAATAAATCTGTATAAAATTGTACTATATACGTTGGGCCTGCTTTAATGGCGATAGCTGGACTGGAGTTAAAAATTGAATATCTGGGACGGATATTGAGAGAATATTTTCAAATTGTGGAAAACGTCTGGGTTCTACTTTTTAACCCAAGTTGACTCTGATCAACCCACCAGGATCTGGACCCAAGTTACCAAATATGGGCCCCATGTGGAGCTGATTGGTTAATTACACAAACTCAATGCCTTTCCCTTCAGGTTAAACTGAAACTAAACACATGAGGTGATGTTTTAGGGAAAAGTATAAACTTTTTGCACTTTCTGGCTTTTTAGAAACAATCATATAAAATGGTTGAAAATTGAAGAAACAATCAACTTTTTGCTCCTTCTTTCATTAGAATAAAATTAAGCAAACACATTTCCTTTCATGTTGGTAGAAATTAAAATGAATGTGTTTTAAAATAAATAAAAAAGGCAAACCAAAGTGTCCAGAGATTCTTGGATGGAAAAGTCCAGCTTTGACATATTAGATAAATAAGAGCTGATGGAATAAAAACAGGAAGAGTTTACAGGTTCAAAGATTAAAATTAAAGTTTAAAATAAATTGAATGCAGCTGTAATTATTTTAAATCTGAAGGAATCAGTTTCAGTTATGGAAGTGAACGTTCTCCTCAGTGGGAAACCAGATTGTCTCCTCCCGTCCTAGTCAAAACACGGCGGCGGTTCGGTCCTCACCTCCGGTTCTGGTACCAGGTCTTGACCTGCGTGTCGGTGAGGTTGAGGGAGGCCGCCAGCTCCATCCGGTCCTGGACGCTCAGGTACTTTTGGCGCTCGAAGCTGCGCTCCAGCTGCGCCAGCTGGTGGTCCGTGAAGGCCGTGCGGGCCTTGCGGGGCTTCTTGAGCCGGACCTGCGGGCTGTCCCTGCTGCTGGAGATCTCCCGGTCCCCCTCCTCTTTCACTGCAAAACAACCAGGGAGGATGTTGAGGGGAAGGGAAATATTGCCTCGTGCACATTTTTAAAGCCCTTAAACAAATAAAAATAGATTTTAAATTGAATTTAAAGACAGAGAATGTCATTGATTAATCTGAAAATTTCTGCTTTTCAGAGAAATTATAACGTCTTTAAAATAGTTTTTATTGAAAATGTAAATATTATACGCTGAGAAATAAAGGCGTTTTAATGAACAATATTAGTTTAATTTGCGCATTTGGGTCCATAAAGTGCCTGAAGGTATATAACTGATGTTATATTTTTATTTTTTTGCTTAAAACGCGATTCCAGCTTCAAATATCGTCCAAAATGTCACTTTTATTTCTTGTAAATTACAGAAGCGTTTGTGTTTAGAGTGAAGAATTTACCTTAAAGTTTCTCCAAAACGTGATTTTACGCGCGCAGAGCGGCTTTCCCCGCTGCGCGTCTGTTTGATTTCTGCCCTTAAGTTGTTATGAGAAGCTCCTTCAATATTCATATTCCAGATCTGATGTTTTCCCCGTCAGCAGAGCCGCCGAGTCTTTGTTCTTTCCACGCGTGGAGCGCAAAGAAATCACACGCACGAGTTCTTATAATCCATTCTGAAGGAGAGAACAGAGATCTGGAGGCATCACAGGAAGCGGCGCGGTAATAATCCCCCTAATTGAGCCACGAGGGGACGCGGCTGCAGCCGTTTCCACGCGCGGCCGGAAAGGGGAAGAAACCACGAGCCGCGCGCGCTCAACACGTCTGATTAAAGTGCCGAAATGGGACAAATTGGATCAAATCCGCGCGACAATCCGGGCGGCCACATCAAAGTGAAGGTGCGCGTGGCTGCTTTTCTTTTCTTTTTTATTATTAACAGTTATTGGAATAAATCAATGAATCGATCAGGAGCTGGAAAAAAAAAGTTTAAATCTCCGAACAAAAATGTGAAAAATGTTAATTATGATATGAAACATGGATGAAGTGAAACGAGTCGCTTTGCTTCATTGTTGCAGGATGATAAACGCACAGACACTGGAAACAAGCTCAATAAACAAACACCTGCAAATTAAACCTAAAATAATAAATGAGAGGAATTTAAATGAAGTGATTATTTTTTAGTCGATTAGACATTTTGCGGTTTTTCCTAAAGCATTTAATTCAATTTAATTGATATTTTCGCTTTATTGCACCGCCTCGTTTTAATTTCATATGAAATATTGAGTCTAGATGGGAAAAAATCTAAAATATTTAAAAAAAAAATAATTCAGTTAATTGCCAAAAATATATATAACTGCGAATTAGAAGAATTTGATCTTTTCAGCCAGAGATGGAGCGTCATTAATGCAGCATCCAGTATCTGGATGCAGAAAGTTGTTATTTCTGTTTCTTTTCTCTGTTTCCGCAATAAAAAGCTGAAAGAAAGAAAAGAAGGAAATAGTTTCTACCTTTATACTCGCTGTCCGATGAGGAGTTGCTGTGGATCTTCTCGATGAAATCGTCCGCTATCTTGGCGGCCAGCCGCCCGGCCTCCTGCGTCGGCTGCCCGTTGCTGGAGTAGGGCGCGCAGGCGGCCAGCGGCTTGCAGTCCGCCAGGATGTCCCTGATGAGGAAGGAGGAAGTGACGGTCCGCTGCTGCGCGCCCGCAGAGATCTGTGCGGCGTGCTGCAGGTGCGGCGGCAGCCCCGCGCTGTGCACCTGCCTCTGCGCCGCCTCCTCCACGCACTCCCTGCGCGGCGACGGAGGCGACGAGCAGCCGCTCTCCACGTCCGATCTGGGGCTGAACTCCAGCGGCGAGCGGCACTCCGGCAGCAGGCCGTCCGCCTTGGACAGCGGGCTCCCCGGCCGGTGGGACAGCAGCGAGTCGATGCCGAAACTGGACCCGTTGGTGGTCGCCTCCATTGTTCCGATGAGGGGTGGAGGAGGCAGCAGCCAGCGCACCATCTCTGGAGACGGTGGCTGGCCGGCCGGCTGGACAGACTGTCACATTCC
>CAEGAD010014794.1:0-21747 GCA_903067055.1 Poeciliopsis paucimaculata
CTGCTGCTTCACATCAGAGCTTCTTTCCTGGAGGAGACGGATCAGCTCAGTGAAGATCTTCTCACTGTCCTCCACTGCTTTATCAGCAGAGACATTGATGGCCTCCACCTCCTGTTGAAGCAGCTTCACATCTTTCTCTCTGTCCTGGATTCTCTGCTGGATGTTTCCTCGTCTCTCCTCCAGCTCTCTCTGCCTCTCAGTCCTTTCTGCTGCAGCAGAGATTGTCTCATGGCCTTTATGTTCATCCATGGTGCAGAGATAACAGATACACTTCTGATCAGTGCGGCAGAAGATCTCCAACAACTTATCATGCTTAGAGCAGGCGTTCTCCTGGAGGTTGTTGCTCGGCTCCATCAGCTTGTGTTTCCGAAATGCAGCTGAATCATAATGAGGCTGAAGGTGAGTCTCACAGTAAGAGGCCAGGCAGACTAAACAGGACTTGATGGCTTTCAGTTTTCTTCCAGTACAGAAATCACAGGCAACATCTTCATGTCCAGCATAGAGGGGATCAGCAGGAGCAGCTTGGAGTCCAGTCTTCTTCATCTGCTGCACTAAAGCTGCAAACATTGTGTTTTTCTTCAATACAGGCCTTGGTATGAACGTCTCCCTGCACTGAGGGCAGCTGTGGATTCTCCTCTGATCCTCCCCATCCCAGTGGATCTTGATACAGTTCATGCAGTAACTGTGTCCACAGGGAATCGTCACCGGATCCTTCAGTAGACCCAGACAGATGGAACAGGAGACGGTTTCTCTGTCCAGCTGATTCTGCTCCATTTCTGTTCTCAGTGAGTTTTACTTTCTGAACACAGAAACCAGTTTGAGCTCTGATCTACAACCAGCCAATCAGCTTGAGCTGCACTGCGTGTCTGTGCAGGAAAATATGAATAACAAGTTTATGTTCCGGTGAGAGAACGGCTTTCCAGGTAATAACGTTTAACCGTCATCACTACAGTCTTCTACTGCAAATATTTTAGTTCACTTGAAATAAGACGAAACTAGCAATTCAATTTTCTGTAAGATAAGTTAAGTCCTTAATATTAAAAATAATACTTGTTCCACCTGCAGATTTTTTCACTTGTTACAAGATATTTTTTTGCAGGTAAAAGTGAAATAATCTGCCAGTGAAGCTTGAGCTTTTCAACAATATTAATGAATTATCAGCTTAAGATAAGCTCCTATATCTTGCAGAAGAGTCACTTCTGAGTTAATTTTGATCTTATTTGACTGTAATAAAATATTTGCACAAGTCAAAAATACTTTAGATTTAGTGTTTTTGCAGTATTTGCTCAGATCTGGCAGATCCAGCAGAAAACAGAGAAATCACCACAGAAGGAGAAATGAGTGACTCAGGTGAGTCGACTTAAGTAATAAGCATGCAAACATATTTATAAAAATGTTTTTTATTGATTAAATGTAACATATGAAGCATAAGCAAAACGTTGAAGGATCTTTTATTAAAGCAGACAGAAACTGGACACTGCAGATTAAAAGGCGGTTCAACTGCGATGCGTTTAATAAACCAGAAGAAAATCAGAACTCTGATTCATCCTCGGGTTTTATAAATCACATTTTGGTTCTCTCTCTTTTACTTTGCAGCAGTTAGAAAAGCAGGAAAGTTGTAGCTTTTGTCAATTTGTCTTTGCAGCATCGTCTTTGTGTCCTTAATGGCCGTCAACTGGAGGACAGATTAAGTTTTCCTGTGATAATGAAAGTAAATAATAATCGTACGGGTTTAGATTCGACCTCAAAGGTATTTTAATAAGTAGAATGTTTTGTTTATTGATTCTCACCTTCGCTCTCTTGCTTTCCAGCCATTTGGAATCCGGATTGATGCAAAATCTTTTACCACCTTTGACCTCAACGCTGCAAAGTGAGAAACACAACAACTCAGTAATTTTGTTATCATGGTTTGATGCCATTTTAACAAGAAAATCGATTTTTGAAACATTAAATGACCTAAATATTAGTTAGAAAATATAAATACAAACACCATGTGTTTCAGTGTTGTGGCCTCTTAAAAGATAAATATTTATTTTTATAAACACATGTATATAAAAAACCTCAGTGAAGATTGAAGACATTCTCCAGGAATCGCTGATACAAAAGTCGACCACTAGATGGAGCTCCTTGTTTTACACGGAGGAGAAAGTAAGACCTGCACTCAAAGCTGAAAGGAAGAAGTTGTAAGGATGAACTTGTTGATCTCTGCTGTGCTTACATGTAGAAGTGTTTCGCACAGGCAGCTCCTGGCTTTTGTTCAAAACACTTTAAGATTTCCCCGTTGACGTTTTCGGAGCCTCCGTCGCAGCAGAGGATCGGAGGACGTCCGCCTGCAAACAGGCAGGAAAGACCAAAACATGAAGAAAATGAGGCTCACAAAGTTAGAAAATGTTACCTTTTCATTGCAATTAAACCTCATATGTATTTTATAGCAATTCCTCATGTTTTTACTGACAAATTACAACTATTTGGTTCCCAGAAGATGGAAATTTTACATTTTAAAGGGTTCAAAACACAAGATGATGTAACTGGAGACAAAATGAGTTGAGTGATGATTAACAAAAAGTTTCTGGAAGTAGTACAGTTTATGTTCTGAGAAAGATGTTTCTGAATCTCATAATTTCTCAGTTTTGCAATTTATGTAGAAAAAATGCTAAATTTAATCAGATATTTAACAAAATAATTGGAAATGTCTTTACTTTTATTCCGTATTCTTTTAAATTACAGATTCATTTATAAAAATAAATAAATTAAAGCCAAATTAGGACTGCACCTGCAAAATAACAATAAACCAAAAAATACCAGTTAATTCACCAAAGCCAGTGGCCTAGTCAAAGCACAGGCCTTCATCTCATGCAGATTTAGTGATTTCCCCATTGAAGTCTTTTGTTTTCAATATATAATCTTAAGTTCAGAGGATTTTTTTAACGTTTTGTTCTTGATCAGGAAGTTTATGAGTAAAGAAAAAATAAAACATCTACAGCAGGGATGTCCAACGTGTGGCTCAGGGACCATTCGTGGCCCTTGGCCTGAGTTTGTGCGGCCCCCAAGCTGCATCACAAGTGTCTGATCCAGATGGAGACTTTTTATTTTTCATCAGGTGAAATTATGACTGACATAATTTTCTTATAATAGAAAATTTGAAACAACACAAAGTTTTTATGTTTTTCTAATGAAGCCTTAATAAAAATTTGAGCCAAATTTATCCAGAGACTTTTATTTTTTAAAAAAAACAAAAACTTTAATCTGGCCAAATAAAGGAATTTGAAATAAAACGTCCTGAAGCCTTTCCTTTTACTGGAAATACATTTATTCAGTTGAGGCCAAAATAATTTGAAAACAAGATTCTTGTCTTTTAGTGCAGCAAAAATGTAAAATCATTCTAGAAATAACATCTGTTTTTTAAAAAAACAACAAATCTAACTTTATATTTTGACTTTTTCAAAAATAGAGGACAAAAATATTTTTGACTCGATTTTGACCCACATAACAAAAAGTTTAAAAAGCCTTGGTCACATTTTGATCTCATGAATTTGGAGTTTGAGGCCTAAATGTTTAATATTATATTAAAAAATCATCTTAAATTTGACCATCAGACTTTATTTCTACTCAGTTTCTGCAGTTCTAAAAATACATTTTCTCCGATTTCTTGAATCTTATCAGTTCAGCAGAAACACATCGAACTGAATGTAATTAATTAGCATTATTCTGACTAAAAAAAACAAATTATTTATTGCACAAATAAACAGAAAGCAGAAACACATCAACCAAAGAACTTTATGCTGCTTCGAAATTCAGAGAAGAAACAATTATCTCTCACAAACACCAGTCAATGTGCATTAAACTCTGTTTATGTGAAAAGTTAGATCCTAAATTATTTAAATGTTTTTTACCTTCAGACAGAGGGATGAAGATCAAAACCGCCATGATGAGCAGAAACATTTTTCCCCTGGAGGTGACAGTTTTTGGCGAAAAGCTGCTGAATGTTTCTGTTCAACGTTTCGGCCACAAAATATGTGAGCAGGAAAGAAAAGACTGTCGTCATTGGCAACAATATCTAAAAGGAAATCGAGAAAGATAAAGGCATGGGAGACGGAAATAAAAACCATTCTCATGCTCAGCTTGGTGCAGCAGAACCGGTTCGATTAGAGGAACCATTAAAAATGGTGGCTGTTGAGACGACGTTGCTCAAAACGAAGGAGGGTTTCAGATTACAAGCTGAAAACGTTTTTTCTGCTGCAGCACTGATCGCAGTTCAACTCAACCCAACCATTTTGGAGTGGTCTAGTCAAAGTCTCGCTGTTGAGATGTTGCGTAAGCAGATCTAATGCGTAATTATTTTGCCAAAACATTGTCAACACTGACTGAAACTTTACATAAATGTACAAAAATGTTTTAAAAAATTGTTTTTTTTATGTTGTTCCTGCTTCACCACGAACAAAAATGGAAAATATTTAAAACAATTTATTCTTGATAACTGATGAATGCAGGAAATGATCATAAATGTTTGGCAGCAGGAAGCAAACCGAGCCTCCCAGCACCAGAGTTTGGTAGTAACTAGTTACAGTTACTCAATTACATCGACTTGAGTTACTTTTTTGGATAAAATGTACTTTTAGGAGTATTTGTACTGCGCTGTACTTTGAATAATTTCATTATAAAGTATTTCTACTCTTTGTTGGTTAAAATCTCTTCATTTTCTTCCCACTGAATGGAAAAACGCGTTTCAGTCAAAAACCCACCAAACACAGACACACACCTGCAGTTTCTGTTAAAGTTTTATACGTTTTTTATTGAAGGAAACTGACTTGGAAACATTTTCTTTTGCCTGATTTTATGTTTTGTTACATATATGAATTATTGTTTTGGTCCTTAACAAAAACAAATTTTCCACTTAGTTTGGCTCATCATATTATGTAATATTTGATCAGTTACTCAGTACTTGAGTAATGCTTTCACCAAATACTTTTTACTTTTACTTGAGTAAAAATATGCTGAAGTATCTCTATTGTTAGTACAACTTTTATGTACTCTGTCCTCCTCTCCTCAGCCCTCAGGGCTTGAAGCTCAGTTCAGATTTTTCTAATTAAATGCGACAACAATCAGACTTGTGAATAAACGTTTTATGAGTGAAGAACGATGAGGCTGCACAGCAGAACTGTGTTTATGGAAGTAACAATGGAGTAAAAACAAGAAACAAACCCACAGAAAAACATTAAAACTGATTTATTTTACTTTAGATTTTTCTCAAAGCTGAAATCCTTTTGTTGTTGCAAATGTAGCGTTAAGCATCTAAGAATATGCTAAACCTTTTAATTAAAAATGCAAAACTTTTTCTCTGAGATTGCAGCAGTTCAGTAGTTTTGTTTTTTCAGAAACTTCTCAGTCTTGTGATTTTTGTGCTGCATGGCGTCAGTAGGAAGACACGTCAAGTTTTCCTGAGTAGAAACAAAAAGAGAGAAAAGCACAGAATAAGACAAATGACTTCAGCATCAAACCTAATTTATCTAAATCTGTAGCAGTTATGGAAGTAAGTCATAAGTAATAAGTCAATTTCTCACATTAATATTCAGTTATAACATCATAATGTGGGTCAGTTTCTTTGGAAATGTTTCCTATATCCAAATTCAGTTTGTTAAATTAAAGCTGATTTGGATACTTTTCAATAAGAATCTCTGGATAAACCTGCTTCTATTTATTATACAACCTTGGCAATAAAAAGATGTAACATTTTTAATTACAAGAAAATTACTTTGGTGGTAATTTTATCTTGATTTAAAAATAAAAAGTCAACCACCTGCTCTGCACCGGCTACATTCATGAACTGCAGTTGGGACCGCACAAGCTGAGTCAAAGGGCCACAAATGGCCCCCGAGCCGCACTTTGGACACCCTGCTTTAAAGATTATTTAATCTGTTTCCAGGATTTTCTGATTTTATTCTCACGTTTTTTATCTTCTTCTGGAGCCATTCGGAGTCTGGGTTGATGCACAGCGGCAAACGCTTTTCAGTGATGATCCTACGGAAACACAAACGGGACATTTTTACTAATTCTGCAACATATTTACTGCGATGAAATATTATTTTATCTCTGCCAGCTGAACAGGGCACGTACCAAATAGACTAAAACAGCCAACTCAGGCATTTTCAAGGTAAGATTTCAAACTTTTCCAATAGTTTGGAGATGAAAACAAAATAAATGAACTAAAAACAGACACTATTATATAGGATTTATTACTAATATTAATAACATGTTGTGTTAATATTCTATATTTTACAACAGGGACATGATAAACTTAAATATAACAGTTTATGTTCTAAAATGTCTCTTTTTCACAGATTGGTGTAACAACAAAACACAAATTTAGCAAAAAAATTTCCCAATATCAATAAAGACGATCAATAATTCATAAATAGGATATTTGTTAATCCTCTTATATTAATTTAATACTTAAACGTTGTTAAAAATGTCTTCTGTATTTTCTGTATGTAGTTTAATGAATGTAATAATGTAGAACGATGGACGGCTGGTGTTCCTGCTGGTAGATGGGAAAATTAGGTGGAAGGATAAACTTGTGTTGTATTTGCTGTGCTTACAAAAAGAAGTGTTTGCGGCAGGCTTTTCCTGCTTTTTGTTCGAAACACTTGAAGTTTTCCACGTTTGCCTCCTCTGACCCCTCAAGGCAGCAGAGTGGACAAACCATACATTTCACTCCAGACGACCCTGAAAAAACAGAGAGCAAAAATAGATTGAAATTATTTCTGATCAGAACGGTTGTAAAAAATAACTGTTTATCATAAAACATGTCCAGAAACATTTATCTCCTTCCTACTCATGGCTCAACAACTGCATATTGTAGATAAACAGAAGAAATAAAGTAAAAAGAAAAATCTGAAATTTTCAGATTAATCTCATAAAATTTCTATGAA
Organism: Poeciliopsis paucimaculata; assembly: GCA_903067055.1. Taxonomy (NCBI): domain Eukaryota; kingdom Metazoa; phylum Chordata; class Actinopteri; order Cyprinodontiformes; family Poeciliidae; genus Poeciliopsis; species Poeciliopsis paucimaculata. The sequence goes on from CAEGAD010014794.1 coordinate 6,930, forward strand.
AAATAAGAAAATTTCTGAGTTTGAGAAGTTAAAGATTTTCTAGAAAATACTCAGAAATGCTTAGGATTAATCTCAAAAATTTTCCAGAAAAATCTTGGAAAAGTCTGAATATGAAAAGTTGTTTAAAAAACTTTAAACTTTTAGTAACTACAAAAATTCTGAAATTTTCTAGAAAAATAAAGGAATTTCTGAGTTTGAGAAGTTGAAAATTTGCTTGAGAAAAAAAGACATTTTCTGATGTGGAAAATTTGACAAAATCAAGGAAATTTCTGAATTTGAAAAGTTGAAAAATTGCTAGAAAAACCAAGAAAATATAGAGATTAATCTCAGAAAATTAAAATTTTTTAAAACTTTATAAAAAGTATAAAGTTATTCTAAGTTTTCTGAGATTAATCTCTATATTTCCTTAGTTTTTCTAGCAATTTTTCAACTTTTCAAATTAATTTTTTTCTAGAAATTATACTAATATTTCTGATTGTGATTGAGACAGGCAGCTTTTAAAATGTCAGTTTTAGAAGCTTAATTGATTTATTTAAATTTCATTTTTATAAATGGTTTGTTGAAAATCACCTGCAGCGTTTTCATTAAAGGACTGAAACATTTTTATTGACATAAAAATGTCAATAAAAATGATTAGATTTCTAAATATTTAACCAGCCTCTAATTAATATGATAGTTTAACTTTAGGTTGTACTATTGTGTGCTGAAACTGTAATTTGCTTACGAGTCAGCCCTTGCAGCATTTTCCCGTCAGGGGCCTGATGGATGCGTCGCGAACCTCCAGGCACCCTGACTTCTATGGCCTATACGGCCAATCTTCAACCAAGCATTACGGGACCAAATAAATCAGAATCAGCGTTTGGTTCTTTTACTGCATCAGAACCCTTTGATGCAGGCCTGCTGTCATGGCTTCCTCTGGTGGTTTAACCAGCGCCACCCTAATCTTTGGCTCCCTCTGCTGGTTATCTGGGGTACTGCAAAAATAATATTCTTTCTAGGAGAAATATGTTAATCAAATTCAAACCAGAGGTGTGAATCATTTAGCTCAGTGATTAAAATGAGGCTTTTATGGAAAACCCCATTGCTGTATGTTTATGTAAATGAAGTGTGTAAAGAAGAAATGTGTTCGTTAGAGGATGGACTGCGGTTGGCTGCTGCAGAGGGAAGGTAACAGGATGTAACCAAACGCTGCTTTTTATTCTGATTTACTGATAAGATATTTAGAGTTGCTAAACTTTGATGATGCTAAACTTAGCCCAACTTTTTAAATTTGCTTTGTAACTAAACATTGTAGAATAATACGGTGTTAGTCCATATTATTTGTCAAGACTGCAGCAAATATTTCAGAATTTGGTCCATTTTTAACATCAATGTTTTTGCTTTTACAGCATAAAACTTAATTTGTTGTTAAAGTTTAATTAATTTCTCTTTTGGTTAAGTTTATGGTAAACTAAAATATTTCTCTCTTTCTACTTGATGATTCCTGCATTGTATTTGTAGCTGAAGTGCAAACTTCTACAATTTGATGCACAAACAGGTGCAAACGTGTTGCTCTTGCATTTATTTAGTGCAAACCTGTTGCTTTTTAAATCAACAGGTTTAAAAAGGAAAAGAAATACAGATTACATCTGGGATTTTCTTAATTTTTTTATCTTAAAGTAAAATAAACTCTTGGGATTCAAACCAACATTTTAATTATGTTTGGAATATTTTTAAAATAATTAACATTTTTAACATGTTAGCTAAGCAATTCTTTGTGCATCCTCTTCCTTTATATTTTCCTCTCGATCATTTTGCTAATAATGTTTTAAAGTGGATCTTTTAGCAGTTGATATTTAACCATATTTAATCCACCCAGAGATCCTGATACAAGGTGATACAAAATGAGTAAATATGAGATTGGAGTGAATAAAAAGTGGCTTTAGCTGTAAATGTGTCAGCAGAGGGAGAATTGTGCAAATTGTCCTCCTTAAAGAACATTTAAAAAATAATAAAACTCTACTGAGGTGTTTTAAAACTCAAAATGAGTCAGAAGTTAAATGTTTTGATGGAAAACCACTGGTTATTTAGAATATTCAGGTATTCATCCATCAGATGTCATAGATATGAGCTGTGGCTTGAAAAGACGAACAAACCGACTTTTTTAAATGTTTGTTACCTGCAGATACAGTGAGGACGATCCAAACCGCCAAGATGGGCAGAAACATTTTCCCCCTGATGGTGAAAGTCGTCCGTTTGGTTGGGATCTGAAGCCGACTGGATCTCTGCTGGGAATCAACTGCGGCCTTGAACCGGTGCGTATGGATGACACACTGGGGTCTTAAAAAAGGTTTCTAAAGAAATGCCTATGGATGCACATAAACCTCCAACATGAACCACATTATCAAACCACAGTCTGACAGCCTTGATGCAACTCTCAGCATTATTTCACCAGAAAGTTTCCAATGGTCAGATCATGTCGGAGATAATGCTGCAGAACAGAGTCTGATGAAAAACTGAAAATGGTTTCAAGCTCAGAGGCGGAGCTTTCCTTCTGACAGACATGATTGTTCCAACGGTTGAAGCTTTTCTTCACCGTTTGTTGCTGTTAAATCAACAATTTAGAAGTTACAAAAGGCCTTAAAATTAGGCATTTATTTGATTCATGTGTGCTGGGGAACGATGCAGCAGAAAATGTAACATTTTAGAGAAAAGTCTGATTTGACACAGATGTTTCCAGAGGCTTTTTTGAAGAAAAAAATGGTTAGCCACTAAAAAAGTCAAGATGGCCGCCATGGTCTTAAAGGTAAAATTTATTTTTGCTTAAAAACTACCAATATTTATTACAGATAAATACTTTTGGCGTCAAATCATACGTAATTGGTTCCATATTTACTGAAAGTTTTTGTATTTTTCAAGATGCCTGTCATGGAAACGTAATTTTCGCACTAAAATTGCCCATTAATGTGTCTGATGTCAATTATATCAAATCATAACCTGCATTTTTTAACTATAGAAATCAAATACGTTTTCTTAGGTTCACTAACTGCTAATGTGCTAAACAAAAACCTTGAATTTTAGTTTGATGTCTTCAAGGTTTGGAAAGGTTTTGAAGTCCTTGAAGGTTTGATGTTCAAACTGAATAGTTCTGTAATAAAGTTCAATCGAACATTTGATTAAAATGTTTAATTTGAAAAATGTTGTTTAAAGTTGAAATCAGATATTTACGTACACCTAATAAAAATAAACCACGAAATAAAACAGCATAAGCTAATGCTAACCATTAAGACAACTGTCTGTCTGTTACACATCTTCATCTCCTTCCACTTGACGACCAAAATCAATCAAATCATAATGTGACATAAAATTCATCCAACTCATGGAAATGGGTAATATAATTGGTGTAAAAGGCTCAAAAACGGCGGCCATCTTGAAATTAAAGAGGTTAATGGGAAATTTGATGCATTAGCATGTTTATGGTTGCGTCCAGATGTTAACATGTTTACAGTCATCTGGGTGGCAGATCTCGAGGTTTGGATCGGGCGTGTTTGAGACCGAGAACTTTAGGGAAACCAAGTCGGAGGTGAAGCTGATTTTTATTAATGTCGCTAAAATCATAACAAAGCAGCTTTTCTTGCTAAAGTTTGGAGAATATCTTCCTGTTTCAGCTCAATAGTATCTGAACCTGCCACTAGGTTCTCTACGTTCTGCCAACCCTGCATGATTGCAGTTCTTTGTTCACACTAAACTAAGAAAAACTCATTTGTTGCATCAGTTTGTGGTTTTCACTGGTCTTGAGAATAAATAAACCATAACTAGACCAAGACTTTCAAGATCTACTGGGCACCAACCATGATGGTTTGTTGCTGCTGCTGTGAAACCTCTGAACCATCATTGGTCCTGTTGTGACCCGTCTTCAAAGCCGCAACTTTTATTTAAAATATAAAACAAAGTATGGTACATATTTGTGTCATAACAGTTTGATAATCTGTGAATAAAATCAAGTTTCGCTGCTTTCTCCTGGTGCTGCTAAACAACAAATCAGAGCCAGGAGGCGGGTCTTAGCGCCGTCAATCATTCTAGTCCAACCTTTATGTTATGTTTGGAGTCTGTCTGTCTCCCGCCACCTGCCCAGGGCGGAGGGGGCGTCCTATAGAGAGCTGAACTGCAGCGCCTGCTTATCTACAACTGAGAGGAAGAGGTTAGAAACGTAACGTGGTTTATTTTCTACAAGCAGTGAAACGGATGATTTCATCACCATCTGTGGTTTCATAATTTTATCTCCCATATGCAAGAAGAAAATGAGTTAAAGTAATTTAAAAGAAATCTAAACATCCATTTTGTTCAGTTCTTTTTAATATTATAATTTGGCAACATCTAACACGCAGATTGAAACTGAATAGATAAGTATGTCTGCTGCAGAACATAAAATACCTCAACAATTAACACAAAACTTGATGTGTAACAGTGATTATAGTTGATATTAAAGACTTTTAGGACTATATTTGTACATAACACTGACATCAAAAGTCATTTTCATACATTTTTCTTAACCTTGAAAGAATTGGACATAGAAAAACTTAAAATAAAAGTTTAATCTTTTTTATTTTTATAGCTACGATGATGTTTTAATATTAAATATAACATTTTTAAAAAAATTATTTAGCATTTTGTACAAGTGCTGCAGAAAAATAAATGTACTCATGATTATCTAAATATTTGTATATAAAAAAAAAGAAAAGTCATAAAATAAATATGTAATATTTCAATACGGGGTATCACCGCTAGAGGGCGCCAACACACCTCCAGTCATTCCTTCAGGACGAACTGAGTCCAAAGTTTCTGTTTCCTATTTATTTGATCAAATACTAATTACAGCTCGACTTATTTAACAGTAAATCTTTGCTGCAGAGAGAAATGATCCTTTCCACGTGTTTGTTCCAGATTCAGGTGAAGGAAATATAAATAATTCAACATATTATTAATATTATTACTCATTATTGTTACACCAGCCAGAGCAGTTGCAGGTAAATGTGTCTCATGGTGTTCCACAAGGATCTATGCTTGGTCCTCGTCTGTTTAATTTATACATAATTCCTGATTATTATAACATATGAATCTGTTTATGCTCACAACATAAATCCTGTAAATAATCTCCTTGAATGTTTTTATGTTTATCTTTTTTTGTCCATCCTGGATAAATTAAATCTGCTTTATAGGTAAATTTGACTTGACCTGATTCCGGTACCAAATTCAGCAGGTTTAAGTTTTAAAGATGACCTTTAACCTCCAATAAATTCCTCTTGACTGGCCTGGCGCCTCGTTGGTGGAAACCAAACTGCAGCACCAGTTTAGCTCTGAAACCAGTTTGGTGGAAACCCAGAGAGGCGGAGCATGACGCAACGTCCCAGAGCCACATAGAAAAAAAACCCATGACCCGACACTGCCAACAAGTTAAACTGAACTTTAACCATCAGCGGCCATCTTGGCTCTGTCAGTGAGGACAGTAAAGGAATGTCAGAATAAAAATATCTCTCGCTTTTTAACCTTTACAGAAAAGAAAAGCGTTAATAAATGAAAGCTTCCTCAACTATGAGGCCATTAGTTTGCAAAGGTTTTCACACCTTTTAAGCATTTCCTCTTTCTGTCACGTTAAAACCTCAAACCTCAATGTAATTGTGAAGCAAAAGGAAAGTAAAGCAGTTCTACAAAATAAATAGATAAATATCTGAAAAATGTGCTCTATTTGTTTGTATCAATGTTTTTAGAACCCTTCCTGTGCATTTTTATGTTTTCATTTTGTTCCTAAAAGGAGCTCAAGCACTTTAAAAAACACCTAGTCATTTTTTGGCAGTAAGTTAATGTTTTTTGGTGTCTTTAAAATAGGGTACTGTCACTGTGCCGCTACCTAGCAACCTTAGCCAGGCCCTGCCTCGTTGCCTAACAACCCCGGCTGAGTTCCAGCACATTTGGTCAGCTGGTTTTACCGTTGTATGGCTACTGGAAAAACAAGTGCTTTGCTGTTGATTTGCCGTCCAGAAACCCCTTGCTGCTTTCTAGTTGATTGTGCAGAAGGTTCCACTTCTGCTTTTCAAAGATTGTATAATAGTGCATCTGTTTGCAGCCATTTTCATGTACGAGCATAAACGTTGAGTTGGGGTCAACATGTTCTGTAGAGGCCATAGACCCATCCTAACCTGTTCAAAGAAGTGAGGAGGCCCTAAAAATAAAAGACCTGAAAACGTTACAGTTAACGATGTTTCATTTTCCAGTAAACCGAATTAATCGCTGCTGATAATCAGAGATTAATTTAAGAAAGTTTACGTTTCTTAAATTAGTGAGTATGAAGCAATAAACAGGAACTATAGTGTTGGGTGATGAAAGCTATACAAGAAAAGATGTTAAAAATAATGAGTGTGTGCAGAGACATGGGTAGAAGTTGGCAGATAAGGAAACCACCAAGTCACACACCACAGGCTGAAATAGCCGCTGCAAAACTTAGATCTGCTGCATCACTATAATAATGTTGCAAATAGAAAGCTATCAGATTGAAAACTTCTTTTTTGTTCCATGGAAATGAAACATGAGGTGGTACAGAACAGAAAAAGCTAAATAAAGCAGCAATAACTAACACACCCCACTCAAACACAACATGACGAAGCAAAAACCACAACTGGACGAGTTAAACGGCCGAGTTCACGGCAGACGGTGCTTCAATTTATAAAGCTCAGTTTAAGCAAAATTATTTATTTAAAGACATTTTTGGGGATTTCTTTTTCAGAAATACCAAGAAAATAGGACGTAGGAGGTGTGGGGGGATTTCTTATGTGAGGACACCTTATAATATGTTTGGTTAGAGGCTGCAGTTTAATTGAGCATTTCCATTTTTAATGAGACATCAAGCTGTAAAAATAAAAATTGTACGTATTCTTGCCTTGTTTGTAGGGCAAATATCTTAGTACACTTAAATAAGATGAAACTAGCTTAAAAATAACTTTTCAGCAAGATATTTCAGCTTTTAGATCAATAATTCTTGAATACAAATTTAAGAAAAGCACTAGGTCCATTGGCAGATGTTTGTTTCACTTTAGTGAAAAACTCTGAACTAACTTTGTTCTATGTTCAATAATTATTGACAAGCTTATTTATCTTTCTGAAAAGGTACATTTATTTTTTGTCTTAATTCAAGTGTAATAAAACATTCGCACTAGAATTTAGACAAAAGTTTTGGTAATATTTTACATTTTTGCAGTGTAAAATAGGCTAAATATGAAAAGTAGAATGTCTTAGCTATAAATCCAAAATGGCTGCTACTTTTTCAAGATGTAGCTTTAACTCCCTCCAGGCAGAAAACGAAACAAGGCGTTCATGGTTGTTACTGGCATTTAATAACTATGCCGTGAGAACTGTACAAAACACAAAATACATTTTTACAGAAAAACATTCACATAGAGAATAGACAATTATTACACACAAATTAAAACACAAAAATGCGTACCTCATTGGCCGCTTCGACCTGAAAGGGTTAATGCAGAAACTCTGTGTAGCGTCTTCTTGCAATCCAGCTACATGAGCCTTAATGCCTCACCAAACCTTTCCATCCACTAAGACAAAGCATGCTGCCCTCTACCGAGTGCCGTGTGTAACTAAAAATATGTGCCTAAACGAAACAACACATTAAACATTGGTTCCACTCCAGAAATATTTCCACAACTTATAATGAATATACATATTTTACCTCACTTTAACTTATCTACACCAACTTAAAATTATGAAATTAACTCAAACTGTATAAACTGCAGCCACACTCCCACCAAATCACAAATGATTTCCTACTAAAACTTGAATGCAAAAGAAAAACAACAAATGTCATGTATCATAGTACTGAGTTACTCAGCTTCGACTAGAGTAACTGTCTTGTGGATGGGTCTCTCAAGATATACTGGCCTGTTAACTCTCTTTCCTTGGTCGTCCAGTGTTGCATCATTCAACAACAATTCGAGTTTCCTAATGACTCCATCTTCACTAGGGAACACCTTAGTGACCGTAGCCAGTTTCCACTCATTTCTGGGTAGACTATTGTCCATCAGAATCACAATGCCATTGATCTTGGCATTTCTCTGTGTCTTGTACCATTTGGTTCTTTGCTGAAGATTCAGCAGGTATTCCCTTTTCCATCTGGTCCAAAATTCATTGGCTAAGTATTGTACCTTACGCCATCTTTTACGAAGATAAAGGTCTTCTTTCACAAACTCACCAGGTGGTGGTAAAACCACTGAAGACTTCATGGTCAGGATGTGATTCGGTGTAAGAGGCTGTGGAGAAGTGGGATCACTGAGCAGCTGAGTTGTTAAGGGCCTACTATTTATGATCGCCAAAACCTCATAAAGGTATGTACGTAAAGATGAAATGTAAAGTCTTTTGGATGAATGATCCAAAATGGATGTCAACACACTTCTTATTGTCCTGATCTGCCTTTCCCAGACTCCACCCATATGGCTAGCAGATGCTGGGTTCATGACAAATTCACAACCTAGTTGTTTTAGGCTTTCTTGGTCCATTTTCTTTACGGATTCCAAAAACTCTCGTCTTGCTCCAACAAAGTTGGTTCCCTGATCTGACCGAAGCTGCCGAACATTTCTACGTATAGCAATCAATGTTCGAAGACCGTTAATAAAAGCGTCAGATGTCATGTCGTCAAGTAGCTCTATGTGCACAGCACGCGAGCACAGGCATGTAAATAGCAGACCGTAGCGTTTAAGTTCCTTTCTTCCCTCCTTAATATAAAATGGGCCGAAGCAATTCATTCCACAATAGGTAAAGGGAGGTGATGCTTCCACTCTTTCACACGGTAAATCTGCCATTCTTTGTACTTCAGTATTTCTTCTGAACTTTCTACATTTCACACACTTGTAAATGTAAGAAGACACTGTGTGATTGCATTCCAATATCCAGATGCCATTCGATCGGAGCTCATTCATGGTCATCCCACGACCCTGGTGATGAACCTTTTGATGGAAGTGATCAATGAGCAACTGTGAGATATGGGTTTTGCTTGGCAAGATTGCAGGATGTTTAATGTATGTGTGTAAAGAAGAACGTTCCAGCCGACCTCCTACTCTGAGCACACCGTGTTCATCTAAGAAAGGATTCAGTTTATGCAGTCTGTTTGCACTGTTCTTTGTTATCTCCCTTTTAGATTTTAAGTCTTTAATTTCTTCGGAAAATACTTCCCTTTGGACTGTGGCTACGATGAAAAGCTCCGCCTCTTTTCTCTCCTCAAGACTGGTGACCTTGTTGGTTCTGGAGAGTGAACCCTTGACCTTGACCTCTTTAACACATCGTATGAGTCGGGCAATGGCCTTAACCAGTCTTGTCCAGTTTGAGAACCTTAAGAAACGACTGAGCAGAGACTCTTCTGTCGTTAGTGTCTTATGCACAAAGGTTTTTTCGTAGTTCTGGATTTTCAGCTTCTAACTCTCCCACCTTAACAGCATTAGCAGGAAGTGTGTTATGCCAGAGAAAATCTGGACCAGTGAACCAATTGGAAGTGATCAGTCCTTTAACTGTCAGACCTCGTGATGCATGATCTGCGGGGTTATCTTCAGAGGTCACATATCTCCATTGATCTGGATTGGAACCTTCTTGTATGCGCTGAATGCGATTTGCCACAAATATGTGAAATCGTCTAGCATTGTTGTTAATGTATCCAAGAACAACCCTTGAATCAGTCCAGAAGTATTCTTGGGCTAGAACCTCCAACTCCTTTTTAAGCAGGTTACTTGTTCGAACAGCAATAACAGCTGCTGACAGCTCAAGTCTGGGTACTGTGGTGACCTTTGTAGGGGTCACCCTGGCCTTGCCAATAACTAAAGTACAGTAGACTTGGTTTGATATACTGATTGCTCTCAAGTAAGAACATTCACCGTATCCTTTAACACTTGCATCTGAGAAATGATGCAACTCATATCTTTCGACTTCCTCGAAACCCTTTGGGAGATAACGTCTTTGAATTTTGATGTTGGATAGATTCTTTAAGTCCAACAGCCAAGACTCCCATCGTGGTTTGAGATCTTCAGATAATGGCTCGTCCCATCCAATCTTACCTCGACACATCTCTTGAAGTATTTGCTTCCCAACCAGAATAAATGGTGCTACAAACCCAAGAGGGTCATAGATGGATGCCACTGTTGATAAAACACCTCTTCTAGAAAGTGGCCGTTCATCCACAATCACTCTGAAATGGAACTGATCCGAAACAACACACCATTTAATTCCCAAAGCTCTCTCAATGTGTAACTCTCCAAGAGTCAAGTCACGATTTCTTACTGAATCTGCGCAGTCATCTTCTGGAATGGATGCAAGTACATCTTGGTTGTTGGAAACAAACTTGTGAAGTCACAGATTGCCAGCACTACAAAGTTGTCTTGCTTCCTTTACCAACTTTATAGCTTCATCTTTGGTTGCAACACTTGTCAGTCCATCATCCACGTAAAAATTTTGTTCAGTGAACTGGATGGTTGTTTCACTATACTGACCTTGACCTTTGGCCGCAACATGTTTCAACCCAAAATTTGCGCAGCCTGGCGATGATACAGCTCCAAATAGATGAACTCGCATACGATAAATGGGTGGTTGAGCCTGAAAGTTTCCATCATCCCACCAGAGAAACCTCAAGTAGTCCTGATCCTCTGTTTTAACATAAAATTGATGGAACATGCGCTCAATATCGCACATTATGCCAACTTGTCCTTTACGAAAACGGCAGAGAACACCTATCAGACTGTTCGTTAATTCTGGCCCACTGAGCAGGTAGTCATTTAATGACACACCTTCGAACTTTGCAGAGCAGTCAAATATGACTCGTATTTTTCCTGGCTTGTGTGGGTGATAGACTCCGTGGTGAGGAATGTACCACACAGAACTTTTATTAATTTCTTCTTCTGGGACTCTTTCCGCATCTCCATTTGCTATGATTTGACTCATAAAGTTTGCGTAATCATTTTGGTATTGTTTATCACTTTCAAACCTCCTTTTCAAGCATCGGAGTCTGTGAACTGCACACACCTTATTATCTGGGAGATTTGGTCGATCCTTCTTGAAAGGAAGTGGCATTTCAGAATAACCATCTGCTTTAATTTTGACTCCTTCTTCCATTATGGATAGGAACCGCAAGTCCTCCTGAGATAAATTTGCATCTTCAACTCTTCTCTCACTGAAGTCAGACTCAAGCATCCTCAACACATCTGGTGGAGAAATGAACTCCTTAACTTGAGTCCTACAAATGTATTTCACTTCATTTGTGAGGTTCTTAGATGTCTGAGGCTGAGGCTTCACAGACTTCAGGATGATCTCATGGCTGCTTCCAATTGCATCACCATAGTCAACACACGGGCTAACACAACCGACAATGCTCCATCCAAGATCTGTTTTTTGAGCAAATGGTTCTTCATCTTTACCCGACACCACTTCTCGAGGTAACAAAGCCTGTGGACAGTTGTAACCAATGAGTAGTCCTACATCATACTCGATCAATGGAGCAATCTCCTCAGCGAGATGCTCTAGACGTGGCCATGCTCTCGCAGTTTTTGGAGTCGGAATGTGACTTAGATTAGCAGGAATGAACTCTCTTGAATAGGTTACAGGTAGAGAAATCTTCTTTGATGAATAAAAACCTCTCACCTGCAATCCAACTAATCTCTGACTTGGGATGATTGTATTTCTAGATGAAAGTGTGGAGAGTCTTAACTGCACAGGTTCTCCTTTTGTTTCCAGAACGTCTGCCTTATCTTGCATGATGAATGTCGTATCGCTTTGGTTATCAAGTAGAGCATAAACGAGAATTTCATTCTCTGGGTTACTTGACGTAGATAACCACACAGGAATAACGGTAGAAGAGTACATGTTGTCCATGCCTCGCACTACTCTGTTTGATGTAGCTTCATTTGAAGGTTCAATATTGTGATTGTGCTCAGCTTTTTCCTTTGAATTTTTATTTTCAGAGGTTTTTACATTCTCCGCATGTGCATCATTGCTTTTCTCTTTCCTTTTTGCTCTTTCACGATCTTCGTGTAGACACGTTGGATGTTTTCCCTTACATGTTTCACAAAAGCTTCTTCTTTTGCAGTTCTTAGAGTGGTGTCCTGGTTGCAAACATCCAAAACACAATTTTTTTGTTTGGACAAACTTAAGACGTTCCTGAATTGGTTTTTCATTGAATTTCCAGCATTTCTGAATGCCATGATTTTGTTTTTCACAGAAAATGCAGCCCTTATGTTCTGATCTCTCTTCAGAGTTACTCGCAAGCACCTTTGCGCCAACATTTCGTGTCTTTGTTGTCTTTATTTTTTCAACATCACCAGATGTTGGCATGAAGAGAAGTTACTGGATTGCAAGCTATTTTTGCCTCCTTTGTGATGAACTCCACAAACTGACTGAATGTAGGAAAATTATTGCAAATTTCTTCGATCTCAATCACCTTTCTGTTCCAACTAGCAACTAACCAATCAGGAAGCTTTGTGAGAAGTTTCTGATTTTCATCACAGGTGTTCAGTATTTCTAAACTTTTAATTTGAGACATTGCAGCCTGATGGCCCCTAAGAAAGTCTGAAAAATCCCTCAGTTCAACACTATCTCTGGGTCCTAATTTGGGCCATGAAGCAAGCTTATCTTTGAAAGCTTTAGTTATCACAAAGGGGCTTCCAAATCTTTCTTCCAGGATAACCCATGCTGAATCATAAGCTGCATCGTTTCCTAACAAGAAATAACTTTCAATGGCCTTTCTTGCAGATCCACCAACATATTTACGAAGGTAATAAACTCTTTCGTTTACTGGGATGGTTTTCCTGCCTATTAGTGTTTAAAATGACATCTTCCAGTCCTTGTGTCTTAGTGGGTCTCCATTAAAAACAGAAGGTTCAGGTACTGGGAGACGGCTCACATTAATAGACTCTGCTATTGCTTCAGCAAGAACTGTGGCACTGTCTGCCTGGGGTGGATAGGAACTTCTTTTAGCTCCAGAAGATCGACGTCGTTCAACTGCCTGGTTATGAAATAACTCTGCAACTTCTTCATCTGAACTTGCTTCTTGTTCATAAACTTGCAGCCGTGCCTTTGCTGCACTTAACTTCTTAACAGTCTTTAGATGTTCTATTTGTCTGCGTTTTTCTTCCAGTGCTTTCTTTCTTGCCACATTTTCTTCCTCTTGTAATGCCATCCTCTTTCTATCTTCTTCTTCAAGGTTTTCAAGTTCTTGTTGTTCACTGTCTATCTCTTCCAGAACCTTTAAAGCAACCTGTGTAGCAGCTAACTCTGCCACAGCCTCCTGTCTCCTAATAGAGGAAAGGCTCGACTGTTGGGACTTAATGCTTGAACTGCTAGCAGAGATTAAACTTCGAGAACCTTTACTTGTGGCTTTAGAGACTGAAGATAGAAACACAGAACCAGATTCAGGCCAAACAACATCCTCTGTCTGATCATCATCGTCATCCTTGTTGTGAAGGTAAATGGATGCCCTTTTTAAGATCATTTCAGATACAGCATCACAGGTGTCTACTCTGCAACGGATCTCATTACCTGGAAGAACACATTTTCGCAGGTTTTCATAACTGTGCTTCACATCTGCAGATGCACAACTTATCTTACTCATCAATTCCTGCACAACATCAACAGAGGGAGTTCCATTTATCATCCCTTTAGCTTGCTTTGCCGTCACTTTCCATTTATTTTAAGTAATGGTAAAATGATCTTGCAGTTTTTTTTATTTATTATCATGCAGTTCTTGAGCCTTTTCAGTAAGCTTTCTAGTCCTTTGGCTTCTTCTTGGCTCCTCTTCTGTTTCAGGTGACTGCTGTTGAATTGCGCCGTTACTGTCTTTCAGTAAGTCACCCTTCTTAGTTTCATTGTCAGTCATTTGCTCCATTATGCAATGTTTAATTATTACTTGGCCCAAGATAACTTATAGCTATAGCTTTACAGAACTAATGACTTAATAACCAACTCGAGTAGCTAAAATAATAATAGCTACAACTTAGGTTAAACTCATCTGAAAACATTAAGAATGGATAATAGGAAATATTTTTCACACCACTTCAAACCTTAAGAAATCGTCTGTATGAATAGAAGCTTAAATTACCTAAACGTGAACTATTTCTTGAGCCAACGTACAAAACCCAAAACCTGAACACTTAATTATTCAACACTTTTAGCATCTAAATGACAAGAATATGTAAAATGATTTTGTCTACAAAAAAAAACCTTAGATGAAACCTTGAACTTAAACAGAATTGTGTAGAGCACCAGATTACTTAATTTTAACATGTGCAGTGTCTCCTTAAAACAAAGTTGATCCACTTCTTAACATTTAACTTGTCTTAAATGTATCACTTGTTGGAACATCAATGTAAAACCTGAAAGTGCTTGCTGCTTCGGTTTCTGGTGTTGCACAATCTTATCTGTGTGATGCAAGAGTGCGATGAATCTTCTTCGCTGCTCAGTGACTGAAAGGGACAATTCCTCGTTTCATCACCTCGTTTCGAGCAGACTGAGTTCTCACTTTAACTCCCTCCAGGCAGAAAACGAAACAAGGCGTTCATGGTTGTTACTGGCATTTAATAACTATGCCGTGAGAACTGTACAAATCACAAAATACATTTTTACAGAAAAACATTCACATAGAGAATAGACAATTATTACACACAAATTAACCCTCTGGTGCATAGCGGCCACTACAGTGGACAGCTGTTTAGAAGGCATTGTTTCCTAAATGCAGTTGTTTCTATGGTGGAATTGCATATCAGTCCATAGAATGCTCTCTACTGCTCTCCTCCACTGACGTTAA
>CAEGAD010014796.1:0-15342 GCA_903067055.1 Poeciliopsis paucimaculata
CTTCGAGGTGATTCTGGTCCACCATTTGGGCTCTGGAGGGGGAAGCAGTGCAGCACCAACTCTGTTTATAATGTTGCTGCAGCATCTTGTTGCAAACCTTGAAGGATCTTGGCTTCCTCCAGTCTGCTCTGTCCCTTCTTCACTATTGCATCTCGGTCCAGTCTGTTGTCCAGATGAATACTGAGGTGTTTGTATTGTTCAACCACCTCCACTTCTCCCATGAAGAATATTGGGTTTGATTTAATCCTGTTCCTCCTGAAATCAACAATCGTCTTATTTGTTCTCTGATGCTCCGGCTTCATTCATGACTGTTAGGTCAACTGGTCACTAAATTCTCCTTAAGTGTCCATAAAAAATACATTTCATGAATAAAGTAGCAAAAATAAAACATCAGGGCTGCACAGTTGGTAGCATTGTTGACTTGCAGCAATAAAGTCTTGGGTTTGAATCCCAGCCTGGTAGTAATAATAGAAATATTGATATTCATATATTAGTAATATACAACTAATTTCATAATATATAATTTATGATACTTAGTAAAATAGTAATTATTATATTGCTAAATACTATACTAAAATTATTCTAATAAATATTAATAATAATAATAATAATAAAATAATCATTATCAATATAATAAATAATAATTTGTATTTATATTGATTATTACTATTGATAATGATAGTAGTGAAAATATAATAACGTTATTATGATTTAATATTGTTATTATTGTTACTGTTTTTTAATAATAATATCGTCACACAAAAAAACAGAATATCCAGTCTATTACAGTTTTATGTTTTTATGGCTTGATGTTTATTTTGCGATTATTAATAAGTGATCACTGTGGTAGATTAGCTACCACTGCTACTGCTCTGCTGATGATCTGTCAGAGTTGGTGTTTAAGTCGCCTTTTTTATTTTCCAACTGAATTGAAACACAGAATTGACATGATGCCGGCTCCGCCCCAGGCAGATTAGAGCAGTCCTTTGACAACCACCCTGCTATTATCTGTGTCTGAATTCAGGTCTGCATCCTTCGAAGGACGGATTTGTAGGCCGATTACGTCATAGCGTGGCAACAAGGCCTGTCCGAATTCAAAGACTCCTTCAAATGTCTCCTTCTTTTCCCCAAAGTTGAAGGATGGGTCTGGTGTATCCTTCACGGCCCACCGTATCCCATGATTCATTGCAGGTCCCAACCAGGCGTTCAAGCAGAGCATCAATGGCAGTGAAGAGCGACAAATTATTTTGCTATTTTGCACTTTAAATAACACAACGTGATTTGGTGCAATGGTTTTAGGCGAGATTGTAAGTGTGTAAGTCTCAAATATATGCTCGGTTCATCAATACGTCACCTAATTGCAATGTTGCTCTGATATTTTCGGACATGTCTAGCTGTGTGCCCTGTTTTAACTTTGAGCCTCTGCCCCTCCAAAGGTCTCTGCACGGCCCTGCAGGGCAGCAACCGTGCACCGGCTAGTGCGGCACAGAGTGGCAGTCACCCTGCGGCGCGACTTCTTGCATTGACTCAACGTTGTGCTTGGTGTCACTTATGTTGGATGAGAAGAGTGCTTTCTCTGAGCAGTTTGCTGTGTAACACCACGTACACAATCATAAAAATGTACGTGTTTGATGGACGTCCACTTTTAGTCCACTTAGAGTACGTGTGGACTTCTGCAGAATGAAGTACGCCTGGTATGTGGGTTAATCGTGTCCATTCTTATGTACAGACATATTATGGCTTTATCAGTACACTCTGAAAACAATGGCCCTCCAGATCTCTTGTGACTTTTTGGACATGATTGCTGCATCGATCAACTACACAGGCTTTCCAAGTGGAAGTGGGGAGAAATATGACCATGTTCAGAAGCTCCACTGATCAAGTAAGTCCAACTTTACAGGTTTTAATAGGTTGAGTTTGATGTTGATATTTTCAACTTGTGCTTTACGTCATCAACCTGACAGTAAGCTGACCTTCTGACCTCCAGCTGGCAAGGTAGTGTACAAGGACACAATGACATAAATGGACAATGAAGGGTCTTGAACCGGCAACCCACTGATTACAGGAGAAACTTCCACCACTGTCGCTACCATTGCCCCACGTACATTAGAATTACAGAACTCCAATTCCCTGTTTATACAGCAGCATTCAATGCATATGGCATCATACACTACTGTATAAGCTTTGCGCATTTGTTAAGTCAACCGATTCCTCCCTGGATGATTTATGTCAAGAAAAAAGGAAAGGCTCAAAGCAAGGACACATCTCAGGCATGAAAAGGCAACCCGTTAAAAGTCAGATCCAGATTTATGTGAAATAAATGACACATCAACAAGACAACTGTGGGTTGGCCCATACTTGTCTTCCTGTCTCAAATAGATACATCACTGAGGCTTTACATGCAATCTGGAACATGACATAATTGGTCTGCGTCCCAAAAAGATAGTCTATTAAAGCACTTCATAAGCAATTAATTTTGCCAGACACCGTTCTGAACAATATGCACCAAGAGAACCATACTCTGAGTAAGTGCATTTGTGTGAGAGGGAGAACAGATAAGTCGGCCAGAGTGTGTTATCTGCATTGTCAGGTTTGACCCAAGTGGCTACGTTTATCTAAAACATTGGGTTAAAGTTGATGCTTCACATACTTCTGTCCCCTTAAACTGGCTCACAGGTGTCTGGACAACCCCCATCTCCCTCTCAAGGACCATTTTTCTACCTCAACACACAACTGAAATAGCTCAGTGCTAACTGTAGCATTGTAGTGAGCTGTCAATGTTATTTATTACCATAGTAATTGTGTTGTTGCTACAAGAGCATTGACTGAATTGTGAATCAGACTTCAACTGATAATTTACAGTGCCTTACAAAAGTGTTTTGTGACAATACAACCTTACACTCTAATGCATTTTAATGTGATATTATGTAGTAAATCAAATCACTCAAGTCCATAATTGTAAAGGGAAAGAGAATTATTTCTTTGTTTTTACACAAACAATAAACCGACGCCTTACCAAGTCAATACTTTATACAGCAACTTTTTCTACTTTTACTGATGCAAGTCTGTTGGGGTACTTCTCTTCTATATTTGCAAATGTGAAAAGTAAAGATTTGGCACTTTCTTTACAACATACATCAATTTAAGTCGCATCGGCTGAAGGAAAACTGTTTAGAGCAAGTTTTTAAGTCTAGCCTATAGGATTTAGGTCTGGACTTTGGAATTGTAACACATGAACATAATTTGAGTCAATCCATTCCAATGTAGCTCAGTTCTTGCCGTACAGCAGTGTTTCTCAATTCCGGTCCTCACGCCCCCCTGCCCTACATGTTTCAGGTGTTTCCCTTATGCCACACACCTGGAGTGAATATGTGGGTGATTAACAGGCTTCTGTAGCACTTGATGGTCATTCAATCATTTGAATCAGCTGTTCTGGAATAGAGGTACATCTAAAACATGCAGAGCAGATCTGAGGACTGGAATTGAGAAGCGCTGCCGTACAGTAATGGGTCTGATAGCTCGTGAACCTTCTCCACAGTCGAAAGTGCAATCTTTACAGCCCCGTCTCCAGACTCATCCCCTAGACTCGTCTCCATTTGCTGATGCTGCGTAGTTCCTCCCAGTTTTTCAGAACTGCTTCAGGGGTGGAACAACCCGGGTAATGCGTGGAAGCGATTTTGATCGGCAGCAGACTGCACTCATCGACTAGAACATTGGATTTACATCACTGGATGAGTAAAGGCAGTGATTATGGAAGAGCGCAGCCAGTATCAACTAGATGGGGCAACCTGGAATGAACGCATATACCAAGAAATTTCAGAGAAACAAGCCATCCAGGGGTGCAAAGTGACAACAACAGAGCATGGACCACAGCCCCTGCATAGAGTTCAGGTCGGGCCTAAAAAATACAACCCAAATGGACACTTCTCTACAGGCATTGTGTCTGGGCTAGACTTATAATCCATCTAACTAACGCAAATTAGAGGCCAACAACTCTCTATCACTCATCCTGATTCGCCTTTCTCTGTGTTGCATGTATTGCAGACTTATCTGATGTGCCAAGGACCGATCTGAACCTGACCCCAAATTCGGGTCAGATCAGAATTATTTCCTTGAAGGTCTACCCTGTCCACTGACGGCCAGCCCACATTCCTTCCCACTAAGAAGAACACACTGCCGATGGAGACACATCCGACTTGGCTAGAACCGAACCAGACATAATCCAGCTAGTGTGAGACTTGACAATGAAGGAGGGGCTTATCAAACTTTCCTCCAGGACAATCCTGGACTTCCTGGATGGAAGTTGATCCATCCACTATGATCAACCTCCCTTCTCCCACGTCACCACAGAATGATACAGTCAACACCGTACCGTTAATCACAGTGTGGCTGATGAGTTTAGGTTGATGTAGTGTTTACATTGTTCCAACATACATGGTTTTAATGTCAGGCAAAAAACAGTTAGCTTCTGGTCTCATCTTTCCAGAGAACATCTTTCCATATGTTTATTGTCTCTCCATTCACTGATTGTGGCTAACTGCAAATGTAGCTTCTTATGTAAAACACTGCGCTTCTTCGATGACTGACTTGTAAAGTCGGTTATAGCGGTAGCACAATACAGGAGGACAAACTAAATTTAGACTTTAGCCTTTCCCTTCTTTTACACATACTGTTGTGGTGTATGACGTTATGTCAAAATATGAAAATCTGACTAAAAACTTTTCGAAAACACTTAGGATTTTATCTTCAACTATCTTTCTTAACGGAGCAGAAATGCAACGGATGGTCGGGAAAAGTCTTTTTGTCCAACACATTCCTTACATTTTAAGAAACGTTGTGCAGCTGTGCCTCTAAGCTTATTAAAAATACAGTTTTTCCGTAGAAGATCATGCTGAATGTGAGCCACTTAAATTTTAAAGCGCCTGCATAGAGTCTAGAAGCTCCTTCGGCGCTACATTTGATATTTAGGGGCCTGTGCAAAAGTGAACTTTTGCCATTGCTGTGGGGAATTTTATTATTATTATTTTTTGTTTTAGAAATTGTCATCACCACTGCTGCCAAAATCTCAACCAGCAGAGTCATTCTGGCCAGCTCTCTTAAAGTGTGGGATTTCTTAATCCGACAACCCTGTCGTGCTGGGCTCCAGCGAGCCCATCTGTCAAAACTTCATCCTTGGATCCTCCGTGCTGCTCAAGCCCCAAGACAGCTCTTTAAGAAAACCATTCAATCTGTTCGCTGAGCTATTTTTCAATCTTTAGTAATTTTCAATAAAAAGAAAAACGGAAAATGTTTACTGGGTGGCCCAGGGTGTTTTCAGTCGAAGGCGTGTGGTGAGCGTTTCCTGTCCTTTTCATCCACTACCTGAATCTCTACAGAGAGGTTTGGATCAGGCAGAACCTCCAGTTATTTGGTTGTCGTTCACTCTCCCTACCAGTGTGTCCAGTTTCCACTGGATTAGTTTATCCCCAGGGAGTCCTCAGCAAATTGGATTAAAGGGCTTCTTAGTGGACCAGAGAGAGTTCTTTAGTTTTGGTTTATTACCGTGTTCAGTGCAGGGGGTCGTTACCTGGTTACAAGTTACAAGTTTAGGGGAGCTGATACGACATTTAAGGAACTTGTTTCAAGCAGTTTAGGTTTGAGTGATGCTAGCTAGCCTCAATACAGTTTAGTTAGCTTTCTTCCTTTTACAAAGACAGTTAATTCACAGAAGGATTGTCCATATTGGAAAAATATGAATGAATGAATGAATGAATGAATTTTTCAGAGACTTTCAAAAACCTGCAACTGAAATGTTTGTTTAAAATTCAAATCCAGAGTTTGTCAAAGGAAATAAATCCTAGTAGTCCACAATAGCATGACCTAAAAAAAATTAGGACAACTCCACTGCTGTACACCCTTAGCATCGTTTAGATCCAACGTCAAGTTCACATTTCTAACCATCCATCCATCGCTGGGTACCACTAGCTAACAAGTTAGTTGTGCAAACACAAAAGCACAAATCATAAATAGTTACACTAATGCTAAAGTGGTATATCAACATACAGCGCAACACAAAAGTGAGTACACCCCTGACATTCCTGCAGATATTTAATGGACACACTGTAGTATTTAGTATCTAATGAGCCAACTTTAGCGTTAGCCCCAAGTATTAATTTACATGTTCTATATTGCCTTTAGATGCTATGTTCATGTTTATATCGTGTTCTTTACTGTCAGTTTTATTTTCATATTTTGTATGTCTAATTATATATCGTCATCACAACAGATCATTTCTAGCTCCATCTCAGACAGTGAAAGTCAGTGACACACTAAATCAAGTTCAATGTTATTATTCTCTGTGGACTAAAAGTGTACAGAAGAGCTTCATTTGATCACAGTAGAAAGAGAAACTGAAATACAAGAGAATATGTCCTATGAAAATCCCTCTGGGAAGTTTTATTGATGAGTTTTTGTTAATCTGATATGAAAATGTATCTTTCAGCCAAGCTGTGCGGGTTTGTATAACTTTCAGTGTATGCTAAAAAAAATTTTTTTTTAAATAGGAAAATACAAAATATAACTGCACCATGCCTTTTGGGTGGAATGCTACAAGTAAAATGTGAGAAGAGTAACAAAATGTATTATAATAACATCACCATACACCAACAGGCTCATGAGTTTAGGTTATTAGCAGGTACCTTAAATGTAAATTGGGTCTGTTTATCACCATTCCCTTCAATTTCCCCTGCAAGAACAAGATTTCTGAAAACTGCATCAATAGGTACAAATGCAAAGAAATACTATAAGTGATAATTACCAAGGAACGCATCCCATTAGGTGTTGATCTCTCTTTTCTGTTTCCCTATGTCATTACACCTCTGCTTTGGTAACACGTCCTATAAAAAGGTTTTACAAATCCTACTGTCAAGATTTTAAGTTGTAAATTACATGTGATCTCGCTGTAAATTATTTGCTAGAATAAAAGTCTGGCATCCATTCAGTTTTGAGGCCAGAACCGCCTGTGAATGCCTAAAATCCGTAAAGAATCATCGTTACACCAAAAACGGGCTAAGTTTTTCGCAAATAGGTGGGGATCCAGTGGTACAGGCTAACTCCTCTGCTCCACCTCAACAATTTTAAACAATGCAGTCCACATTTTACCAATGACATTGGATACCAGAAGTAAGACGGAAACAAAAACATGAGTGAGCAGTTTGGTGTTCTCCTTCATCCCCCCCCCCCCCCCATCTGTAAATGAAGCAGCACCCCTCACACCAGCTGCGCATCGAGCTTCGCTTCATTTTGATGCCTTTGAATGTCGTATTCGGCTGAAGGTGCCAAAAAGAAGAGCAGGTAATGAGAGGTATGCTGCTTGTATTAAGCTACGGGATCGAGTCGCAGCCCTTCTTGGCTCCAGAGCTACACTCAGAGGCTTCAGAACTCCTTCATGTTCATATCAATCACACCTCTCTGTGCATGTTATCTGGAGATGGTGCAACAGCAGCGGGAGCTTACAGACTTACAGAAGATGGAGAGCTGATTTCCAGGCTTCCAGCATTCCTGTGCAGAATTTCTTCTTTCAACATCAACTCATGTTGGCTGGAGCATTTTAAATGCAATCGCTGATTAGCATTGCACCTGCTTAGTCGTCCAGGATTGATTGAATTGTGTGAATAAAACTTTGAGTTTAATAAGAAATATGCCGTGGTCCCTAAAACCACATCACATGACACGAAAATTGATTAAAAAAAAAAAAAACTCCAATGAAATGATAATTTAATAAGCCCTACACACATTTAAGGAGGAAATCCCTCAGCAATGGCCCTGTCAAGAATTTCCCATTCAATCAGTTTTTATTAACAGATCAATTTAATATAAACTCCCGCAATTAAAACTAATTGCTTTGCAAAACAAATCTCATTAAACTGAGATTAGAACTGAGACCAGATTTCAGAAAGGAGTCAGATTTTTCCAAGCCGCACAAAAACATGATTTGAGTTTCCTGAAATACCAGCAGCAATTAAAAGAACCAACACTTAATTTTTTTTCTGATTATTTGAAATATTTTAACTGTGTGGTATCAACAAAAGTAGCAGAATGCCATCAGCCAAAGTGTCCAGAGTAAAAAAAAAAATCCACTTTGTCAAACCAAATGACCAGGAGATTTTTAAGCACAAGTAAGAAGAGCAGGAAAAGAAGAAGAAGAAAAAAATCAGTAGCAGCGTTTGACCTTCCACTCGTGTCAGGAAAAAAATTTAATTCCACAATTTTGGTGTTTCCATTACATGAGAAACTCAAAATACATATGTGAAAACGTTTGTTGCTGTGAAAAACCATTAAAAAACATGCAGCTTCTCGATCCTGCATCTACTTCCTGTTGCCTTCCTTGTGGTTTGAGGCAGTACCATCCTGTTGATCACATGACTCATGTGATCCAAAAAAAGACTGTTTCCATTGAAGTTTTGCAAATTAAACCAATTTGGATACGGACCCCCCCAAAAAATCCACCTCAAAATGCCTGAGGTTAAAAGAAAAACGAGAGGTTTTTTTTGGAAATTGCCACGCTTCCATCAAGATGATTTACTTTTGTAACATCAAACCACCCAACTGTGTGGTCAACTGAAACTCGGCTCCCACCATCAAATATGTAGAGGCTAAATGACTTCTCTATCCGTCCAATGAAACCCAGGACGCTCTTCAGACTCCTACAGCTGCCGCCATCTGTAGCTGTGGCAACCCGGGTCTCCACGCTACACAGCTGTGGAGTGAGAGGACACGTTGTTTGCATGCAGCGTCCATCGGACGTGGCTACACGTGTCGTTAATTATCCGCCGTTGACAGGGAGCTCTCGAATGGAAATTCTTTTGGCGCTTTAGAATGCAGACGGCGTCCATGTCAGCGAACGCCTCGCCGCAACTGACAAACACAGACGTAAGTGGCGTCGTTTGCGGCAGCCGTCGACGCCCCGCTTTATGATGAAATCCCTCCACAATTGCATATACACTTGTGGAATGATAGCAACTTCAACTGGCCTCTGGATGTGGAGGCCTCTGTGTTTTTGCTTTTTTATTTCAACGTGGACAATATGCATGTGGGTGTGAGGGAATGTGCAATTGTGTGTGGCCTCCTCATCCTCTCCCTCCTTATCTCTTCCTACCAGGCCACTCTGCCATCATGCACTCCAAAGAGCCCCTAGTTGTCATTCATGGCAACACACTGTCTTGAAAAATGTCACCGTAGGGGGGAGAGACAAAATAAAAAAAAGAGAGAAATGCACAGAGAGAAAGATGGTCAGTGTGAGGGTTTGAAGCCCTGTGTTGCCTCTGAAGGGTTGCGTTATCTTTTGTGTTTGACTTCACCCTTCACCACACACACATGCACACACACCGACAACGCCGCAGGGGGAATCTGCTCGACGGCCTTGTAAACGGAAAGTGTTTTCTGAAATGCAAAGTTGTGACAGCCAAGTGTCGATACGGAGCTAATCG
Organism: Poeciliopsis paucimaculata; assembly: GCA_903067055.1. NCBI lineage: Eukaryota > Metazoa > Chordata > Actinopteri > Cyprinodontiformes > Poeciliidae > Poeciliopsis > Poeciliopsis paucimaculata. Next base: position 9,468 of record CAEGAD010014796.1, read on the forward strand.
GTTATAATTAAGCAAATAAAGTGTTGGAATGAAAAAGATGTTGTGTGATTGATCTCAAGCCGAGAAGACCAGGAATTTGCCCTTTTCGGATGACAGAAGCTGGAAAATCTCTCGACAGACGCATTTAATATTTACACAAACAAAAAGGATCAAAACCTATCAGTTCACAGACGTTCTGAGCAAATGAATAAACAGTCGCTGCCAACAAGCAAATGTGAACTTAAATGAATTACGGAAATTGATTATTTATCAACAATACTAGATCAAAGTAAAGATATCTCTCATTAATGACATACAAGTTTGGGTCAGAAGGCAAATGAATGCTGGTCATTTATTTGGAAAAACCTTGTTTGGAATCATTTTGATAAGTATAGACTGTTTAAATATGCATTTAATAGTTTAAGTAGTTGTTATAGGAGAAAACAAATTCACCTTAAGAGACAATGTTTACTGCATTTGTCTTTATCCTAAGGGGAAATTAGATGCAACTCATAGGATTCAAGTATCGTCAGAGTCGTAGACAGAGACGCTGTGGGCAGGAGGGATGTCCAGTATCGGTCAGCCTCTGACTGAAGAGACTCTTCATGTATGAACATGTCATGATATGTTAACAACTCAGTGTCATGGCAGCAAAGACAGTAGCTGCGTTTCCAATACAAATGTGCTCTAAACTTTGTCAATATTCCCTCTAATGTAGGGAAAAAGAAAAACACAATTTTGCAATAACTGTAACATTAAATAAGAAACAATTAAGATCACATGTGAAAAACTTTGCATGATAATTCATCGTTGCTGCTTCTCGTCCTCTTCGTCGAGTCACGTCCGGTTGTTGATCACAAGATTCGTACAGTGTGAAAACAGTTTTCCATTTCAGTTTCTAAAACAATGTGGCAATTATGATGTGGCCAAAGGAGAAAAAAAAAAAATCACCTCATCCAAGTGCAAACATGAGTTTTTTTTGTTTTTTTTTCAAAATCGGCTTTTTTCCATAAAACAAATTTATTTTTGTAATTCCAATTTACACAACTTCAAAGGTCGATGGAAACACAGCTAATGACACCATCAGTTGTCAGCAACCACAGCTTATCCAGTTCATTTGCTATTGCAGCTTCTCTGTTGAAACCAACGCCTCTCTTTCTGCAGAGGCATTGGTTTGAACTCTCTGCTCTGCATCCACAAAGCCACTTTTTCACCTGTGGGATTCGGGGTTGCAGCTTAGGTTTTATTTTAAGCTTTTGAGATGCTTATCAGCTGCTCGCAGTAGTTAAACGCCACCTTGTTGCCATGGTTACACATCATAGCCGTCCAAAAAGCAAGAGTGAAAACCCTTCCAGCTGCTCGGCATCCAAACCCAGAGGGAACCATTGTCCGAACGTTGCAATGCCTCAACCGGAAGAAAAAAGGTCAACAAAAGTCTACAAAAAAAACAAATCAGAGCCAAAGGAACAGAACCGCTTCGACATGCTACCACCAGGGGCGGCCCCAAAAATGTTTGTGTTGTTTTATGCTATAAATCACAAAACCAACACTTCATCCTTAAAAGTACATTCTCTTCTTCAACCTTCTATCCATCCTCATATCCCCCTTCTCACATTTTGCAGATTCTGCAGACTTCATCAGAACTTCCTCAGCACACACACACACACGCACGCACACAACTCAGTCTAAGGGAATCTGAAATGGTTGAGATGAAATCCTGCACCTTCAAGTCTAATCTTGAAACTGTGTTCACAAGTGGGAGAATAAGAAAGGAAACACGAGCAGCAGAGGTGGATTTAATGAGGCTTTAGCTGCAATCCAAGCAAACTGCCGGAGAAAAGGAGGTAAAGAAGGTGGAGGGAGAAGACACAGCTTCCTATACTGCGCTTTAAAAGCAATCAAAAGTTGGAGATCGGTGACGGATGTGACCAAGACGAGCTCACAGGCAGATTGCTGGATTGGTTTAGGTGTTTGGATATAAAATGCCTTCAAGACTTTCCACCAGAGCGAAAACACTGGAGCCAAAACACCTGTTCTTCCTCAAGTTATTAATGAATCTATTGTGACTTTGTTGCCCACAAAGTATAACAACGCAGTCCCACAAATCCCACGGTGACAACGAGGTAAACCTGACAGCCGGAGTGTTTTCAGCGATTCGGTAATTACAAAAGGAGTCCAAGAGGAATGCCTCAGCCGACGGTTCAATTCAAAAGAAGCCTGCAAAGCAGACAAAAACATTCTGGTGTAGCTCGCCGCGAATTGTGTTGACTGCTTACAGTAATTAGAAAGTGCCGCAACAAAGCACATCCTCCAATGCTTGAGAGCCTTTCCTCAGGTTCAGGTTTTGGAAATGTAATCTGGTAGCTACGATTTCACTACGAATGAGAGCAAAGCTCTGTCAATATTCTGCCAAAGTAGGAAAAAAAGGATAAAGAAAAAAACAGTTTTGCAATTGGTGTGTTTCCATGAAATGAGAAATTAAATTAAAATCACGTGAATAAGTTTGTTCACGGGATAAATCATGCAAAAATATGCCGCACCATCATCCTCCGACTACTTCCTGTTGTCGTCTTCTTCGTGGTTTGTGCCAGTAGCAAAATTTGGTTCTTGAAAACATCCGATTTTTGAAAAATAAGCCAATTTCTATACAGTCAAAAGGAAAAAAAAACAACGTGTCAAAAGCGCAATTACATGGTCAATAGAAACGCAGCTGGTGTTGGAAGCAAGATTCATCTCTCTCCGTTTGTCTTTGCATAACACTATTCCGCATCTTAGCACATGCAGACACTTATTTATGTGGGTTCCCAAGCACCGGGGTCTAGTGGAGCAGCTCTTCCCTGATCGCCAGCTTGTGGCGGTCGCCAGCTGACATTGTGCCGATGCAGCGTTGTGAGATTTGTGTGGACGGCGTCCTCAATAATGAATGCCGTTCATTTCAACTGTCAGGACAAAACGCATCTCTCGTAGCCTGAGAGGGAAAAACACAAACACGCTCGCACAGAGGGAGACAGTGATTTAGAACACACAAGCAGAAAGCTACACAATTTCAGAGAAAACTAAATTTGTTCAAACTATGAATAAAAAATAAATTGAAGCAATTATTTTCTATCTACGTTTTGGTTGACTTCCTCAGAACACAATGGTCTACAGTAACTACTGGTCGTCTCCTTCACGGCCACTGTACAGTCTGAAAAGGGGCAACTTACATTTCTGCAGACCCCACACATCCTGGACACAGACCGTTTAAACCTTTACCCTTCACGTCGGTGCCAGAGACTTCCATTTGTGAGAACTTTCCACCACTGAGGCAGCTTCTTCCCTCAGAATGTTTCTCTGATTAACAATGACCACCTTCTAACCTGAGCGTCACAACGAGCCTCCTCCCTTTTCCTTTGCTTTACATAGAGTTTTAAAAAGCCGAAAACAAATTTAGAAGCATATACACATGCGCACTGTTCCTTTTAAACTTTAGTTTTATTTCCTTTAAAGCAGCGACTCAAACTCCAGCCCTGGTGCCCCGCAGCTTTTGGATGTCTCTCTGTTTCAGCTCGCCTGGCTACAACATTGACTCATTGTACGTTTTTGTCTTTGAAGTACGTTGTTTTACACCAAACTAATACCAAATACGCTCAACTTTGACTTTTGTTGCTGCAGTGCTACAACTTCCACAAAGAAGAGTGTCGCTGTTAGCGATTTGTGACAGCAACCTACCATCGAGTTACCATGCCGTATATTATTCAGCCGATATGTAAAAATGTCCAGATTAAATGTCCAGGTTCCAAAACCTTGGACATAGTTATGTTATTGAATGAGGGGGAAAAAACAACATCTCTGTATTCACTGTGGGAATCTGTTGAATATAAATATGAATACAGATGATTTTTTATTTTTTTTTCATGTTTGCTGTGCAATCAAAGAAATCCAGCTCCGCACGTGTCGGTTTTGCAAATAGCATCCAATCAGAAGTGGAACGCTCACTGTGGGTGTCTCTTACCCTTGCAGACTAGACACAGGAGCCACTTCAGTTATAAATGTTCTAAAGACACAGCAGAGAATACATGAATTTATTTTCTAACAAGATTTTTTTTTTTTTTTTCATTTCTCTTTTTTTTTATGAAAGAAGAGTGTGGGCTCTCTGCATCCACACAGAACTACTCACATCTTTTAAGTCAAATGAAATGTGTGGGCTTTCACAAGGCCACAGTCTTTATAATCTGCTTCTGACCTACGCATGTATGATTGACTTCAGCCTGAGAGGGTTTCAACAGGTACACCACAAAGGTACAACATCACATAGGCATGTATTAGAGGTAATTAAGCCCGAGGCCTACATAGGCACTGGCCAGAAATGTATTTGATCTGAAAAGAACAGGGTTATTAGGCACTCATAGTGTGTAAGATTTGCTCTAGCCGTTGCATTAGTGTCCATTAGCTTTATGTTAGGCATTGTGAGAAAAACGAAATGGACAGACACTTGGAAATTAATGCTCCAACATTTCTAACACTAATTTCGCCGCTGAAAGTTGTGCTGAAATGTAGAGTCTATAAGAAAAGCTCCCCATTAATATATATACATATATTTTTTGCACAAAAGCCCAACATCTAACAGTGATCAGCCAACTCAGTAAAGCACAAAGACCAGGAACAAGCATCCAGTAATGCTTTCTCCACTGGCCGTAGGACGCATGTTTCAGACCCTGTCGTTCAGGAAAGCTGCACAGCTTCAGGTCCAAATGTAACTTGCTTCAAACATGAAGAGCATTGTGAGAAAATGCCTTTTGGCCCCACAAGGTCTGGGTGTGCTGAAGGAACAGAGGGTGTCTTGAAATCTTGTGAGTAGCTGGTCTATTAAGGTGACATATAGGAAGTCAAATACACTGCTAGTAAACCAACTGTTTCATAAATTGAAGTATACTGCTAGAGTAGTTCTCTGTGGTTTGATAATGAAGGTCAGTTAACCTCTTAAGTTCTTGGAGCACAGTTTGGAAATGTCCAACAGGGGTGTTAAACTCCAGTCCTCAAGGGCCGGTGTCCTGCAACTTTAAGATGTGCCTATTCTGCACCACACCTGAATAGAATAATTAGCAAGGCTCTGGAGATCTTATCTACACCAGGAGGAGATAATTAAGCCATTTCATTCCAGTTTTTGTCACCTAAAAACTGCAGGACAGCGGCCCTTGAGGACTGGAGTTTGACACCTGTGGTCTAGGAGGTTTGTAAAGGTTGCTGATACTTAGTCCCCAGGTTAGTATCAGCAACACACCTGGGGCTCCATGTGGGTCACAACGATGCCTGGTTCAGAGTCAAGACCAAGTTGCAAAATGGAGGGAAAACGGGTGGAAATGGGTGAGGTGTGTGAATCCTAGTTGACTGCAGAGCTTCTCAGTTTGATGGGTTTGTAAGAGGAATGAGCCATCAGGTGAATTTTCATAGATAAATAGATTTCCTACAGATTCTGAGGAATCAGCAGAAGTCGGATAAGGAAGATGGTTAAAGGTTAACTTCTTAGGGTAGAGAGGTAGTCAGGGAGGGATGACGAACATTCTCTTAAACATCAGGGAAATACATAAAAGTTTATTTCTGAACAGGAGGGAAACATTAAAAACAAAAAATAACGAAGGGAATCTGAATTGAATCCATTAAACTGTACAAGCACATTAACAATAAAAAAAGAACCAAAGAGATTAGGTGCACAAACTATTGCTCAGGTTTGCATTAGCAGCTGGCTCTCTCTCAAAAATGTTTTTATGCATGTCTTCTATAGGGCTCTTACAGCTTCGGAGGCAAACAGGTATGATGAAATAGTGGAGGGGGGGGGGGGGGGGGGGGACGGGGGGGGGGGGGGGGGGCAGGGCAGAACAGAGGACGAGGCCAATATTAAAGCTATTTTGAGAAG
>CAEGAD010014799.1:0-37982 GCA_903067055.1 Poeciliopsis paucimaculata
GAAACTAGGACACAGGAAGTTAGCTACAAAAGAAGGAAGTTAGATAGGCAACGAGGAAGGAAGGAAACTAGGACACAGGAAGTTAGCTAGGAAAGACAGAAGATACCTAGTTAATTAGTAAGGAAGGATGATAGTTGGTTGATTGGTTGACTGACTAGTTAATTGATTGTTTCATTGACTGGATGATTGTTGGGTTAATTGATTGATTGATTGATTATCCGGTTTGGTTTTGCCTTCAGGGTGCGGTTCTTTGAAGGGACGGACATGGTGGCGGACTCCGGCGTCGTCATCGACACGACGATGAGAGGAGGCCGACTCGGCGTTTTCTGCTTCTCGCAGGAAAACATCATCTGGTCCAACCTGCGCTACAGATGCAACGGTAAAAACGGCTCCGCCTGCGACGCTCTGTGCCGCTCGCAGACTTTCCTTTAAAACTCTTCTGCCGTTGCAGACACGGTGCCCGAAGACTTCGCAGTGCATCGTCAGCAGTTTCTCATGCACATACATGTCTGAGCGCGGCAGACGGACTGCAGACACACGGCGGCTCTGTGGGAGCCGAGCGCCTGACTGGGAGCTGGACAAACAGAAACCAGCCATCATCATCATCATCACTCCGTGGTCTTAACTCGGCTCGACTGTAAAGCTTCAACGTTTTCGCCCTTTGATTCGGCTGTTTCCGTGAAATAACCCGATCTGCTACCATCAGGAGAGGAGATGTTCCACCATGTTTGCTTCTGTCCTGATGACAGAAAAAGACTTGAAAAGGTCCAGTTTGGTTCTGCTTCTGTCACTGAAAACCCAAACATCATTTGTGTTAACCGTCTCCAAATAAAACATGACAGTGTGGACGATGTGCGTCTCCAGCTTTTGAGCTCATGAATCGAAGCGTTTTCCTTCGGCGTGGAGCACCAGACTCCTTTCTGCGACCGGCTTTAATACGGAGGTAAATAAGTCAAAAGGTCGTCAGAGGTTATGACTCACCTGTACATATTGCAACCTAACAATAACTATAGCTGGGAAACGTGCTGAGTTTCCTGAACGCCCAGTAGGTGTCACTAATGAGTTGTTAACGTGACTGTGGAGTTTTCAGCTCATCATTGAGACAATTTAATATAAAAAAGGGCGTTATAATTAAAACCTCTTGTTATGACAAGAAATAAAACTTGTCTCCTTAAAACAGAAAACTGAGAAACTTTCTCATTTTATCAAAATAAAACTTGTGAAAGCAAAGAAAGTTTCTTTGCTTTCACAAGCTAGGAAAGAAGCTTGTGAAAGCTTCTTTCGCAAGAAGCTGAGTTTTAAAGATGACGTATTTTTTATTCCAGGCACATGGCGCCATTTTATAGCAGAATCAAGTAACTGAAATTGAGTAATGTCTCTTTAAGAAGCTCCTGCTCTTTCTGATGCTCTGCGTCCAGGAAGTCATCACAACATGGCTCCTCTAAAGTTTTTAACAGAGTAATAACGAGCTCAGCAGTTGCACCAGGTGTTTGCTAATTGCTGCTGGCTAGTCTGAAGGAGCTGAGGGAGGGAGGAGCTGCATCTCGAAGGCGGCACTATGTCCCACCAAGCGTCTAGGCGCCCCCGAATGGTTGTCAGGGTGATTAGAGGATACATGAAAGAATCAAGGCAACACTGCAGGTTTGTTTATGATGGTGGAAAAATAAAAAAAAACACAATTTCACATAATGCTGCCCCTTTAAAAAGTTTTAGCGTCAAAACAAACTGAGAAACTTTGCTTTAATGCGTCTACATCTCGTTAGAGACTGTTTTTCATACTGAGACACTCTTCTTAAATTTATTTTCTCTCTGGCAGTTCATCATCCCTGCTGATGCGTCTGATTTTTTAGTTTCATGTTTCTGTGTTTGCAGAATTCAAACGTTGTGATTCTTGACAATAAAACTGGAAGAGATTATTTCCCGCATCGCTTACACTGTAAAACATGCGTATAGTCACTCCAAACAACATGGAGCGGTTCCTGCAGTGGAAACGACAAATCTTGAGGCAGATTGAACTTCAGGAGGAGGAAACATGGTGGAAACGTTGGAATATGACACATCTAGTCATCAATACCAGTTTCACTCACTGAAACCACAGAAGAAGAACAGCAAGATGAAGCTAATCAGCTGGAATCAAAGAGTCCTCCATGTTTTATGTTTTTAATAAACAATGACCCGACAACGGGCCCTCCGCTTTTTGGGATTTATTCTCAAACAGAGAAACAGACCAGAACCAAAGTCCTGAGACAAAAGCTTCTCAATAATAATTATTCATGAACTTTAGCAATATTCTAGAGAAACCTAAAAACAACTGATTTAACCAGTGGTGGGCAGTGCTAACTAAAAATGAGTTGCGTTAACTCTAAAGCTCTGCACTGCCATGGTATTTAATGAAAGCTAATGCTAAAGTGCTAATTGCGAACATTAGTTCCCCTAATGTTAAAGCATTATAACAATAATGTATCAGTTCATAATACCTGTCATTGTCCAAAACCACAACAAAAACACATCTACTAATGATAAAGCTACATCAACAGGTGTTTAGCAGAAGCTAATATTAAAGCACTAATCATAAACATTAGCTTCGCTAATGCTAAAGCCCTGCGGCCATATTTAGTGGAAGATAATGCTAAATTGCTAACTTCACTGCAAATTACATCTGCTCTTGTAAGTCTATAACCCTGGAGAACCAGTTTAATTCTGACATCATTTACATATTAAATCTTATGTATAATTTTTATGTTTATATGTTATTTCTGTCTCTACAGTATTTTGATTTTGCAAAACGTTTATATTTTGGCGGGAAAACAGAGGGCAAAATGTCAACACAAATGTTGAACTTTAGTCAACTGAAACTTTTAAAAGCAGCCAAGTAAATTAGCATGTTAAAATTTATACAGAAAAGAGTTATTTAGATGAAGCTAACTGTGCTAAATGTTGACCGATTAGCTTCAATCTGCGCTAAACAAGAAGTTAGCTGAGCTATTAAGTGTGCTCACCTCTGTGTTGAATAATTCACTCCAGGTTTGACTTGTGCAAAAAAACATTAAAAAGACTTTAAATTTCACAAACATAACAAAAGTCTAAGAAATTTCAAATAGATTCAATTTCTAGATTTTTAACTGGAGTTGATCAAATTAACTCCAGATTCTTTAAGAAACTGAGAAGTCGCCCTTTCATTTAGCTCTGTTCATCAAAAAGGATTTAAACTCAGGACTTTCTTGACACCAGCATAAAGCAGAAGCATTAAACTGCAGCAGACAGAGACCTGGGGGTTGTGCCGCTCTGGGCAGAGAGCCATGCAGAAAGAAACTGTTCCACGCATTAAACCGGCGGTGTGGTGGTCAGGAGAACCGCTTTTAAGGTCTAACGAATCAAAAAGAAATTTTTTGTGAAAATTTAAAAACTGTTGCAGGAACAGTTACATTTTCTGATGAGATTCTGAAGTTGTTCACAAACCATCAGCCGACCGTTGCCGTTTCTCGTCTCCTGAAGCCGCCAGACGTCGTGTCACCTGTCCTGGAGGCGAGCGTGGGGTCGCGACCCCTGGGCCGGGGAGGCCGGGACGAGTGCAATATTGGAGGGACATGACAACAGTGCACCGCATCCCGAACCTGCCCGCCCCCGGGAGGAGCCTCACCGAACGTCCTGGAAGAAAAACATGACCTTTAACCTCCAAGACTGTAAGCCTTACTGGCCCAGAACCGGCTGGAACCAGAACCAAGACGGTCCAAACTCAGCAGGGACATGAACCACAACTTTTGTAGCTGGACTGAAAAAAGCTAGAAAAGATTTATTTTTTTTCTTGGCAATAAAAACCTGATTTAGGTAACGTTTTATTTTGAAAAAGTTTTTATAGTGTAAATAACTGCAGAAGTCGATGGATAAACGCAACATTTACTGTGAACGTAAAGGGAAAGCAAAAAGATTGATTACAAGATGAACACTAACATTTTGTGAAAACAGGTCTCCATCTGCGTCAACAATCTGCGCTGAGACAAATTTCTATCCCATATGACCGCACAAAATAAGAGTAGGAGCCACAAATGGCCCCCGCGCCTCACCTTGGACACACTTGTCTGAAGAATCCATTTATTCTGAACAGTGGAGGGCAGAATGAATCGTTAGTAGCACCAGCAGGTTGTTTCTGTTTCTGGAATCTGATGAGGGAAAACAGCTGCTTTCCAATTCTTTTGTTTCATTTCAGCAGCAGAATCTCTAAACCTGATTCTGATCGTCAACAAGGTGACAAAGAATCACTTTCACATTTAACCAAATGAATAAAATTTGTTTTATTTATCTATGTTTTCAGTTTTTGGGAAAAATGCATCTTGAACCTGTTTTTAACATGAAATTATTTTAAAATGTAAAAATAAAAAGCTAAACTTCCATCCACACATAAATAAAAAGTGTTTTGTTACATATTGTTCGTGTTGCTGAAATGAGCTGATAAAATGTTTCATCTTTACAGTTAAAGCTGATCTGAACTGTTAAATCTGGCTATTTCTAATAAACCTTCAGTGGTTTTGAGTCTGAACCTTGGATAGAATCGCCTCACCTCCACGCTGGTCCCGCTGCTCCGGTTCTGTGGATCGTCCCGGTCCGTCCGCTCTGTTTTTATCGCCCTCCTCCTCCTCTTCCCACCCTGGACTCCAACAAAGAGCCGGAGCTGCTCAGCGAGGCGTGCAGGGGCCCCGCGTTCAGGGGAATTAACCTGTTTGACCCTGCGGGGCCGCCGTCGATCCAGCGCCGCGAACTTTATTAAAAATAAATAAATAAAAAGTTTCAGGTGTTTCCGCCTAATCCTGGCTGCAGGTGGAGCGCAGAGGGCGCCCCCTGCTGGAGGAGTGTCACCGGAGCAGAGTGGTGCTGCCCCCTGCCGCCTGGCCGCGGGTACTGCAGCCCAGGTTCCACTTTTATTGATTTATTATTATTGCTGATCGGAGCTTAAATGGTTCCGACTGAAAACATCTCAGCAATTTAAACTTTGGTTCCGGAAACAAATAAATGAACTAATAAACAATAAATACATTCGCTAATCCCGTATAATTATTTAATATTTCATAATTAAAATAACTGGACTTTATTTATCAATACATTGATTAACAATAAATTTCTTAGTTATAAGTAATTACATTTATTAAATAATTACAGTCATGTATGTTTAAATTATTTAATTTTAGTTGCTTGATGTGGAAATGTATTCATTTAAATGTGTTTCATTCTCTTTTATATTTGCAGTTAATTACAGAAATTACAATCTTGTCTAATTTGTAATATTTTATTAATTTATATCATTAAAAGTTGGATTTATAATTCTTAATTACAATTAAATGTATTCCTTTATTTCTAAATAATACATTATTTAGAAATAAATAAATAAATAAGTAGAATCTTGTACAATTTATATTTTATTTATTACAATTTCTACATTTATGAGAAAAATAATATTGCTTTCATTTATTAATGCATTGCATTTAATTGTCATCAATTACATAAATGATGTTATTATAATTCTGTAAATTTGCATTATTTCCTTATTTATTATGAATAATTTCTGGATTCAAATTAAGCTATTACAATAATTAATGTATTGGTTATTTTCTTATTCATTATTAATTATAGTAAATCATAAATAAAACATTTTAATTATTATTCAGTCACATTATTATAACATTTCCAAAACTACCTAAAAAATATTTCACTTTCTCTATTTTATCCTAAATTATTTATTCCAGGTTAATTCAGTTTTATTTTCATCTGTTTCTCTCAATAAAATTACATTTTAATGCAGAAAATAAACATTTAATTTTATTCTGAAGTTTGCAGATTATTTCAGATTAAATCAGATTTTAATCTGTCAGAATAAATAAATTATTAGAGAAACAACTGATGTTACCAACAGAGTTCAGCTTCTGGAATAAAAATAGACGTCGGCAGTGTGTGTGTCTCTGTGTGTGTGTGTGTGTGTGTGTGTGTGTGTGTGTGTGTCTGTGTGTGTGTGTGTGTGTGTGTCTCTGTGTGTGTGTGTGTGTGTGTCTCTCTGTGTGTGTGTGTGAGGACAGTTGTCGTGCAGCAGGTGGTCGTTGGGGATTTATTTAGCAGCAGCAGAACCTCCCAGTCAGCTGTGAACTTCTCGAGGCTCGGACCAGAACCGGAGCGGAACCGGACAGGAACTGGACCTGCCGAGCCCGTCAGAACTCGGTCCGGGTCTCCAGGAGGTTCTGGACGTTTCTCTGGATCAGGACATGGACGGACTCTGATCCGGAACCAGCTGCAGGTAAAGCAAACACAGAGGAGGTGAGAGCGGGTCGGGTTCAAGGGAACACGTGGAGGTTCTGGTCGGCCCAAACAAACAGCTGCTGAAAAACATCCAGAACTTTGATTTTATTAACTTTAAACCATGAATATGTGATTATTAAGCATTTAATGTGTCTAAAAATCCAAAATTTAGTCAAATTTAAGCTTTAAAAACTTGAAATTTATGTCAAATAAAAGCAAAAACCTGACAATGTATAGTTTGATACTTTTATTAAAATGAATAAATATTTGATAGAGCAGGAGGATCAGATTGTCATGAGATGCAGTCAAGTATTTCTGTCTGCGACGCAACTGGAGTTTAAATTTAACTCAGATTCTCTCGGAAGTTTATTTTAAAAGCAAAAAGCTGAAGATAAAACAGGAAAATTTAAAACCAAACCATGAAATGAAAAGAAATGGTAAAAATGATGAATCTGTGACAGCTTGATAGCTCTAGATATTAAAAAAGGAGTAGAAATTTTGCAATAATTCTGAGAAATTTTCTAGAAAAAACTTTTCTGAGATTGAAAATGGGAAAATTTGCTAGAAAATATATAAACATTTTGAGATTTATCAAAAACTTTTAACATATTTTTTCAAGTTTTTCAAAATGTCGATATCCTGGATTAAAGCGAACGAAGAGATAAATCTGATGTCGTTTGAGCTCATCAGAATATAATTACAGATTCAGTGTGCTGAAGCTGATTTTATGTTAAAACGGCCTGCCGTACTCCGGCTTGTGTTTGATGGTTTAACCCAGTGGTTCCCAAAGTGTGGGGCGCGCCCCCTGGGGGGACGCAGTGCCGTTGCAGGGGCGGGAAGCAGTATGAATGAATGAACAAAAACACAGTTACACAAAAGTGTTTCACTGTAAAGATGGTTTGTAGTTTGGTTGTAACCTGAAGTGTGAGAAAAAACTTGAGTGGATTTTGAAAACTAAATATGTTTAAAGGTTTATGTCTGGTTGAACTTTGGGAACCACTGGGTGAACCAATAGCAGCAGAGCGTTGCACTAAGCTCCGCCCCCTGCATGCAGATGTTTGGTGGAATCGGTTTAAAGTCCACATTAAAACACACAGAGGCTCAGAGCCAGCCAGATGATTATGGAGCTACATTGGGGCCATAAAGTTTGTTCAAATGAAAAAAAATGTTGAAATTGAAAAAGAAAAAATGTGAATCTGAAAAGTAGTTTCAGTTTTTTTCCTGACTGAGGAACATGATACTCATCACTAGTAAATCAACTACTGGATGATTGATTCCATCCCATGAATCCCTCAGCGTCTCCATGGAGACGGGAAGCCTCTGATGACCAGCGGGACTCAGACAGCTGAATGTGTGACCTCTCTGTGACCTTTCAGGCCGCCGCTTGCCGCCGATGGAGACGCAGTTGCCATGGAAACGTTGCATCCACCTGACTCTGCTGCTGGTCCAGATGCATTTACCTGAAGGTAGGAACTCAGAAACTCACTGAGAAAATGCCCCACCCCCAAAGAACTCCAGCAAAGTGGGCGGAGCCAAGAGACACGAAGGGGCGTGACCATGTCTGGGTTTGACTGGAGGTTGTTGGAAGGGGCGTGGCCACGGAGAGAGAAAGGACTGCAGCCAACTTAATGATTACTTATCAATGAATCTAATGACTTAAAAAAGAACCAGTGATAAATTTAACTATTTTTTATTTAAAAAAACAAATTGTAAAAAATCTAGCAACTTCTTTTTTCAAAAAACCAACTACCAACAAATGTAGCAACATTTTTCCAAAACATAACCAGTGACAGTAAATCTGGTGGCTTTATTAAAAAAGCGACTAGCGACACATTTAGCTGCTTTGTTTATAAAAGGTGACGACAATAAATCCAGTAACTTTATGTTAAAAAGTTGAGTACTGACAAATTAGCTTCTTCTTCTTTAATCAAAAGAGACGGGACAAATCGAATGTTTTCTAAGTATCAACTAGCATCTTTTTTTTTTCAAGAACTCAATAAATTCAGACGTTTTTAAAAGCCCAGATTAAAACCTGACCGTATGACCTTATGACCTTCTCTCCTCAGTGGGAGCTTCCTGTCGCATCCTGAGGTGTAACTCTGAGTTTGTTGCTGCCACCATCCACCTGAGCGGCACGGCGCTCAGCAGCGACTCTGCGTACTGCAGCGCCCTGCGCTCCTACAGCCTGTGCACCAAGCGGACGGCGCGGCCGTGCCGCGGAGACCTGGCCTACCACTCGGCGGTGCAGGGCATCGAGGACCTGCTGATCCAGCACCGCTGCCCTCGCGCGGGGCCCACGGCCCGGCCTTGGCCCCGCCCACAGGGCGCCGTGTCGGGGGACGCCTGCCTCTACGAGCGGAGCTTCGTCCGCAGGGAGGGCCACGCGCCAGAGTACCGGCACTGCAGCGTGTTCGGAGACCCGCACATCCGAACCTTCAGCGACGACTTCCACACCTGTGCTGTGCAGGGGGCGTGGCCTCTCATCGACAACGACTACCTGTATGTGCAGGTCACCAGCACGCCAGCCAGTCACGGGACGCACCACACTGTCGTCACCAAGGTGGGTCAAAGGTCAGCGGATCTGCTCTGGTAGCAGCAGCACCATCACCGTATGTGTTTTAAAGTTCCAGTCAAAAGTCTTGGAGATAAATATTTAGATTGGCAACTTAATACTTAGAATGGAGCTAAATCTAAAAATATTTAGCTTCAAACTAATTATTTAGCTTTCTAACTAAACATTTGTCTTGGAGATAAACTATTAGCTCTTCAAATTCAGCTATTAGTTTAGCTTCCAATAAAGTAACATTAGCTTAGTGGTACATAGGCTAATATTAGCTCCAGCTAAATATCTGGTTTAGTTGGAGTTAAATATTTAGTTTAGCTATTTTAGTTAAGCTGAACTAAATATTCTTCCTCTTCGGTCGTCTCTGTCTCAGATCACCATCATCTTTAAGAGTTGGCGCCAGTGCACCGACCAGCAGCTGTACCAGGCCGAGCTGGATGACGTTCCCGCCGCCTTCGCCGACGGCTCTCAGTGGCGCGGCGAGCGAAGGGGCCGCCGCGTCCTGACGGTGCGGACCGACAGTCCCGGTCGGCACGCCGAGATCCGGGCGGCGTACATCGGGACGTTGTTGGTGGTGCGGCAGAGCGGCCGCTCGCTCGGACTGTCCGTCCGCTCGCCCCGCGGCGTCCTGGAGGCCTTCCACCCGGACCACGACCTGCAGCTGTGCGTGTGGGGCTGCCCCGCCTCCCACAGGGTGGACGCCCTGAGCCCGCCGCCGCACGCCGCCGCGGAGGCTCACTGCGCTGCGCTGCTTCCCACCCGGGACGTCTATTACCATGCATGCGTGTTCGACCTGACCGCCAGCGGAGACCTGAACTCCAGCGGAGCCGCGGTGGGCGCCCTGCAGGACGCCCGCAGCATGACCGGCAGCGGGCAGGGCGTCCACCTGCTGCCTGCCGCTGCTGCAGGACCAGCAGGACCGCAGCCGCCGCTGCTGCCGCTCAGCATGCTGGGAGTTCTGGGCGGAGCCTGGATCACCTGCTGCTAGTTACATTCACTCGGTTCTTTTGACTTTCACGGGACTGATTTCATTATGAAGTATTGAAATAAAGTATCAATAGAAAGTATCAATATAAAGTATCGATATAAAGTATTGAAATAAAGTATCGATATAAAGTATCGATATAAAGTATCGAAATAAAGTATCGATATAAAGTAGCGATGTAAAGTATCGATATAAAGTATTGAAATAAAGTATCGATATAAAGTATTGAAATAAAGTATCGATATAAAGTATCGATATAAAGTATTGAAATAAAGTATCTCTATGAGAACCATTTGTAAAATTACACACCAAGCAAAAAATTTACAACAAAAGTTTAGTTTCACCAGGATTAATTTGTATCTAAATACTTGTGATCAAAATAAATATTTAATTTGGAGCTAAATATTTAACTTTCAAACTAAATATTTAGCATAGACTAAAACATTTATTTGTTGTTTGGAAACAAAATATTTAATTTGATTGCTAAATATTTAGGTTTGAAAGTAAACTAAATATCTAGCTTGTGAATTAAATATTTAGTCTGGAATAATATGACTGAAATATAACTTTAAAAAATGAACACCCACATTTCTTTTCTCTCTAACAGACTAAATAAATAAGTAAAGCAGGTTTTTTAGTGTAATTTTCAAACGCCTCGTGTTTCAGCCAAACATCCATCAGAATCAGATTCTGTTCAAGTTTCATTAGTTTTATATTGAAAGAAACTGATTGGACAAAATGTTTTTCTTGCTTGAGTTTTGTTATTTTCTTGTTATTTATGTAAATTATTGTCAATCTGGTTTTGAAAATCTCAAAATTTTCTCATAACTTTATATTTTGGTTTCATTATGTAAGTTGTTAATATGAAACGATGTTTTCTTCAGTTTCCTTTTAACAAAAGTTTTTACTCTGAAACATTTGATGTTTTTTTACGCTGGACGTCACGAAGCTGCAGAAGATGATTCTCGTTCTCATCGTTTTGATGAGTAAAAAAAAAATCCAGTTTTTCAGTCTTCATGGCGACTCAAACATCTCGACACTCCAGAGTTGAAGAATCGTATTTGTTCTCGGCTGCTGCTGCTTGTTTAAAACAAGACGTTTCTGCCTCATCAGTGAGTCAAACTTCAGCTGCTCTCCCTCTAGTCCCCTCTGCTTCTGTTTGGAGTAAAAGCTGATCATCAGAAACGTCGGTTCAGGTTTGGTTCTGTACAGGATCCAGTCGGACCTTTAGACCGGCAGAACATGAAGGAAACAGATTAAAATGTTTTTTTTTAAAGCACATTTCAGCAACAAGCTGATGCAAAAACAAGAAAAGAAAAGAAAAGAACTTTATATTCACTTGGCAAAACAAAGAAAATTGATTAAAGGTTAGAAATCAGACTAAAACGATTGATTTATTTGTTATTTATCAGAAGCAGCTCTAAGCAAACTAGTTTTCGAGTTTCGATTTAAAGGAGACCCAGCAGGTTTTCTCCACCTTTTCAGACATTAAATACATTTTGTTTTGTTCTGGAGCCTTGATGAGCAGCGAAGCTGAATTTAGTCTCAGTCTGTCCAGTTTTCTTTATTCCGTTACAGTTTTTAATCTCGACTCTTCAGTCTTTGCTGTAGATTTTTACAGTTTTACTCCAAGTTAAATGTTGCCAAAGTTACAAGTAAACAAATAAAAATATTTGGTTTTTGGTTTTATTAACCCTCACAATGTATTGATATGACATCCAGGCTGTTTTGCTAGCAGTAGCATTCTGCTAATGTTAGCATGTGTGCTATTTTTTACCTCCTTAATGTTATTAGCATGTACTGAATGTTTTGAATATCATTATTATATAAACGGTTTAACGTTGTGTTTGCCATTTTTATTTTGTTGAACACATGATTCAGTGACATCCATAGCATTAGCATTAGCATTAGCTAGCTTGCTACCTAAGCTGCCTCATTCGTTTTGTGGAGGCATTTTCTAAGCTGGATGGACCAGTCTGTGGTTCCTAACATGTTTTCATCAATCTGTGCTGCATAACTGAAGAACCAGAACAGAACGTAGCTCTTGTTTTGCACTGATTGTATTTATTGAATTTTTCTTCCTGCCAGTCAGAAGGTGAATGCAGATAATATCAGTCAGAATCAAGAAAATGTAGCTGTCGAGTTAAAGCTACGTTCTAGATATCTGTAATGTAGTTACAGTCAGACGAAACTGATTTGTGTTCAAACTGCCTGACATGGACACTTTAAAAGACTCAACGTTTCAGCAGCTTTGCAGTTTTCTGGATGTTCTGGTTCCGGGGATGAAGAACCAGAACAAAAAGTATTTCTTTATTTGTATTGATTGTATCTATTTATGATGAAGTTTATTTAACCTTGTTTAGTGGAAGCTGGAACGTAACAAACCTGCTTTTTTTTTGCATTCGATCATCAGCTCATGAAGCAAGACACAGTGGAGGTGGTGGGAGTGAATTCATCATAAAAACTCAGAGGAATTTCTGAATGTTTTTCGAAAGGAAAACTTTCATCACATTGACCGACTTCCAGGCCCAGAAGTGTCCAAAGCCCCACCTGCAGAGACCTGCCACCCACCCACCTGCCGAGGAAACCAGAGTTACGGTAACACGCATGCTGCAAGAAAGCTCCAGGTGAATTCAAGCTGAGTCATGAAAATAAGAAGAAATGAATTACTAATCTGGCCGTTATTGATGTCTTTGTGTTAATTCATCAGAGGATCTGAATATCAATATTAAATAATGCTTAAAGCAATTCACCATTAGAACAACCACTCAGCAGCGTTGTGGAGTATTAGTGTGTGTGTGTGTGTGTGTGTGTGTAGGAAGTGGCGGGGCACCCAGGGTACCAAGGACCGCCTCTGCTGCAGAGCTGCATGTTTAGAAATCAGCCAAAGCAGCAGAATAATAATAATCCATCCATCGTCTTCCGCTTATCCAGGTCGGGTCGCGGGGTCAGCAGCTTAAGAAGGAAGCCCCAGACTTCCCTCTCCCAGCGTCTTCCAGCTCCTCCGGGGGAATCCCAAAGCGTTCCCAGGCCAGCCGGGAGACATAGTCCCTCCAGCGTGTCCTGGGCCTCCTCCCGGTGGGACGTGCCCGAAACACCTCATTATTATTATTATTATTATCGTTTTCATATAGTGGTGTGGTCGGAGGTGGTGAGGCAGACGCTGGAGAGCCAGGTAAGGTGAGTTGTGGGATTTTAATGAAAATATTCAGGAACAAACAGTCGACAAACAAGGAAGTCCGCGGCCAGGCGGCACGGCTGAGCGGAAGCCAGGGCCCACACCGGTAGCAACTGGTCATACAGGCGGAGCACAACAATGACGAAAAACGACAATAGACGAACTTAGACGAGAATAGACGAGGAACAACGGACACAAGAGGGATTAAATACACAGAGGCTAATCAGGGGAACGAGACACACCTGGGAGTAATCAAGGGAAAGAGAGGACAACGAGGAGACTCAACAAAGAAACAGATCATGACAATCATCACAGTTCTGATTACAGACGCTCTCAGTGAGTGCCGGTTGGAGACATCCTGAGAGGAAGCGGATCCAAGTGGAAAACCATTTGGACCGACCCATCGATACAATCTGCATCAGAGGAAGGCCTCAGGCTCCCTCTGTCCTGCGAATCTATGCATCTATTTATATAGTTAGCAAAGCATCAACCAACCATCCACACAGTTACAACTTTACACAGAACAGATCATCTGCATCTGATACAAAGGCAATAAAAGTGAAAATAGATTTCTGTCTTTGCTTTCTGAAGAGAAGTAGAGCTCTGGGTTGGTTTGGTTCTGATCTGGTTCTGATCTGGGGCCGCCGGCTCCCAGCAGGACAAGCTTCAACACATGACAGAGGAATCTCCCCGCCTTCCTGGGAACATGGGCAGAGCAACGCAAGACGTGCCACAGCGTTTCATCACCGTCACGTCCCAGCAGCAGCTCCTCTGCTGGAGGAAAAAGTGAAACTGTGCCAATTGGCTGCAGGACTGCCGGGTTCTAGAGGTCCGGATCAATGAAAGGAGGCAGGAAGAGCCGACTGACGAATGAGTCAGAGTTCAGCAGAACCGGACCGGGACGCAGGAAACCGTGAATCATTCTCCATCAAATCAGAGCAGAGACTAAACATTGAAATTAATTTTAGATTGAAATCTAAAATTGGGGGTTTCCTGCCCCAAGTGGAGGAGTTCAGGTATCTGGGATCTTGTTCCTGAATGAAGGAGGAAGAGAGCAGGAGGTCGACTGGCCGCAGCGTCCGCAGTGAAGCTGCGCTGACCGGTCCGTCATGGTGAAGAGACCTGAGCCAAACAGCGAAGCTCTCGATTTACTGGTCGATCTACGTTCCTGTCCTCATCATGACCTTCGGGTCATGACAGAAAGAACGAGGTCACGGATACAAGCGGCCGAAATGGGTTTCCTCTGTAGGGGGGCTGGGCTCTCCCTTACAGAGAGAAGCTCAGAGTAGAGCTGCTGCTCCTCCACATGGAGAGATGAGGCTCAGGCATCTGGTCAGGATGGATCATCTGGTCAGGATGGATCATCTGGTCAGGATGGATCATCTGGTCAGGATGGATCATCTGGTCAGGATGGACGGCTCCCTGTGAGGAGTTCAGGTCCCACCGGAGGAGAGGAAAACCAGGACACGCTGGAGGGATGATGATCCTCAGCTGGCCTGGAAACACCTTCTTAGGCTGCTGACCCCGCGACCTGACCTCGGATAAGATGGATGGATGGATTGGCAGAAGTATTAATAATGGATAATTTATTAGCTCAAAAACAACATGTTGTGTTTATTGGATCGTTTTCACTTTCAAATGTCTGTAAACTTACGGAACAGCAAAGCTTATGTATGAACAAGAGGTCTCACTTTGACATAAACTGTGGATTTGTGTCTGGATCTGTTGAATTTTGGCTAAATCATGTTTGTTCGCCATTTAATGAAGTTACTCCAGTGAATATAAATAGCATTGTGTAGTATAACTACTCCTGAAGGTACATTTTCTTCTCCAAACTGTTACTCAAGTAGAAGTAATTAGTTACGCTCCATCTGTATCCAGGTTTATCTTCCTGCCATTTCCTGAAGTGTTTTTGAGACTTTCTGAAGGTTTCTGTTTTTCTGTTTTTCTATTTTTCAGCCATTTTTGACTCTCCAAACCAAGTTCTGGTCCTGTTGGGATTCTCTGTAACAAAGAAAGAAGATTAAAATACTAATATGTTGTTTCTAAGATCCAGGTGGAACGCAGAAGATGTGATGCTTTTCTTTAAAGTCTTAAAATTGAATAAATCAGACTGACTTATCGGGACAGTTCTTGGGTTTTAATATAAAACTTTAATCATCAATTCTCTTAAGAAATAGGATAGAAATAGTAAATCCAGTTTATTTTTTTAACACCAACACCTCAGAAGACAACAAAGTCCATTTATATAAAAAGACAAATAGAATCAGATCAGTCCAACTATATACTAAGATTTAAATTCAAAAACATTTCATTTGGGTCCGAGTTAGGATATGATCCACTCATCTTCAGTTCTAATGTGGTAAAACGTTTTATATCAGCAGGATTCGCCCGTCCTGGTGTCATAATTACCCTGAATTTAAACCCAGCATCATGGCTGATCAACAATCCCATATCAATAACCGATAATCATCAGATCCTAACTGGAATCAGAACTGGATTGATCAGCATTGATCAGACATTAAGGTTTGGTTCCAGCTGTTTCGTCCTGCGTGTGAAATAATTTATTACACAATAAAACTCAGTGTAGTGGCAACGTCGTCATGGAAACGATGGCTGTTAGTGGAAAAGAGCCCACAGAGACAGCAGCAGGGAGCTGATCAGCAGCGATCGATGGGTTATTGATCTGCAGCTCTGTTGAAACAGATGTGACGTCATCATCATTATCATTCTTATCATCATCATCAGAAAAACAATGAGACAATGGGATCAGCAGCGCCTGCAGTGTTAAATTGCAGCCAGCAGGTGTCACTGTTGTTCTCATTGTGAACTCAACCTGTAAATATATTTTTTCAGTTTGTGCATTTTTAAAGCAGATTTACTTCTTTTCACCAAACAAACTGTACAGAAACATTCTGCACCTAAATCTGAAATGTTTTCTATTTATTGAATAAAAAGTGAGTAAAAACGGAAGCAGAATAAAAGTCTGTTTAACAAATAAATCATTCTCAAATAAAATTAGTTCAGACTTTAAGTTGTGAAAGATTTCCTTTGACTGTATCTACTGCAGCTAAAAGTGGAGGAAAGTACTGGATGATAATAAATGTATGAATGATATAAAAACGATAAATGGGAGCAGCAGCTGTTCCTCACCTGCTTTGAGTCGGTGGAGCTGGTATTGTTCACTAGAAGGAAGAAAAGCCAGTAAATAAAATCTGAATAAACCTGAAGCTGCGTGTGGCGGAGCTGCTGTTACCGTAGTAATACTCGAAGGTGGCGTTGTAGTCGTAGTCGTAATAAGGTGTTGTTGATTCAGTGTAGATGGATTGGATTGTCTCTGCTCCATTGTTACTGCTCACATTTCCTGTCAGGAAACAGAATTAATTGGTTCAAAATATCCACATTTTTACAGAACATTTTCTGTTGATGACGTCCTAAAACTTTAAGTTATTGTGGTGAAACATTTTAATAAAACAAAGAGGATTCCTTTTGTATTAATAAATGAAGGAAATTTGTTTAAATATTTAGGCAATTATTTAGAAAATATTTTCCCTCACAACTAAAATGAGAACTTTCTTTCTAAAAAAAAAACACTTCTTCTACTATCCAGGTTAAATAGGAAAATGTATTTACTCAGTTTATTCCTGTACTTATAAAATTAAAATGTAAAAAAGTTTCCGCTATTAGAAGAAAAATACTTTCTATAACACTTTTGGTTTAAGATTAAAGTTGTAATTTAATTAGTCTTGCTAAAAAAAATAACAAAATGCTAACAGCAGGACCAAGTTTGTATGTTGCAGTCAAGGGCCACTAACATTGTCCCAATGGCCACAAATGGCCCCCGAGCCACACTTTGAACACCCCGACCTGCTTTTCGTCTTTAAGCTCTGGAAACGTCACAATGAGGAGAATAAAAGAAAATGTATGAATAACATGGAGAAAATATTCCGTTACATGACTTGGAAACAGAGACATTGTGGCAATAAACCCAGAAGGTTCTGGTTCCGTGGGACGGGTTTTCTCCATTTCATCTTGTTTAACATTATTATTTGTCTTCTGGATGCACATCATATTTCCCAGCCTGAGCTGTGTTGGTTGGCCTCGGGCCAGAACCAACAGCCGTCCATCAGAGCAGAACCGGGACGGAACCGAGCCGCAGGATGAGACCGAGGGGCTTCATCAGGGTCTTTGTTTGGTTAAAATGTATATTTTTATCTGTATATTTTTAACGTAACATTTTGCTTTCTGGGGAAGGTTTGAACACTTAGCAGCTAGCTTAGCTTAAGCTAGCTTATGCTAACAGCTAGCTTAAGCTAATGCTAACCGCTAGCTTAAGCTAACAGCTTGAAGCTAGCAGTTTCCCCAGACTGTATGAATGTTCTGTTAAAGGTATTTTTATGTAACGGTTTTTTACAGTAAATGATTTGACGCTTCAGCTACTTTATGATTCTTAAAGTTTTTCACAGTTTAGAATTAATTGTTGAGTTTTCATCAGGCATTAGCTTAAGCTAGCTGGTTGTATTCACACCAACACACAAACACTTTGTTTCTTATGTTTTTTAATGCATTAAAAATGCATTTTATAAAAAATGTTTGATTTTTTTTGACTTGATTGAACAAATCTGCTCTTGGTTATTAAAACATGATTTGTTTCTTCCTTTCAAACAGCTGCTATATTTAACCAATAATAGTAATAATCTAATAAACGAATGAAAAACTGAAAAGCAAAGTTGTCTTTTCAGTGAAAGTCTCTGGATAAACGTGGCTCTTCTGATTATTAAAGCTCGGTTATAAAAAGATTAATATTTTGTTTTGTGTTTAATGTTTTCCTTAAAATATTTTTTGTTTTCCATCATTTCGACCGACAGGCTCAAAAACATCCAGTCATAATCTATTTTCTCTCATCAACCTTAAATGATTCAGGATGATATTTTCAGTTGTATTTAATTTTAATCTGGTTTAATTAACAGGCGTTAAGGCGATGGGTTGCTGCCACCACCGTGTTTGATGAGCATTGTGAACATCCAGTGATTCTTAGTTTCAGCTTTAGGTCCATCTCATTGTGAACTTTTGATTTTTTCTTTGTCATCTCGTTGCGTTGCTTTCTGCCTACTTCCTGCTGTCATGCAGGTTCTATTTAACTCATTTGCTGGAACCAAACTGGAAACTCATCAGTTCACTTGTGATTTAAACAGGTGAATAATTATCTTTACATCTTCATCCAGGTTTGTTTTGGATATTTTTCTACTCTGTTGTGTTAACTCAGGTTTATCTGACATAAAAACATTAAAGTGGGACAAAATGCAAAATTCTCCTGTATTCGTTATATAAAGATTTATTTTATTTCAGTTTTATAATTCAAGTCAAGGGGTTTTAAACCCTCCTGTTGTCAGCAGGTGACCTCAGCAGCTGTCAGATCTGTAGCAACAGTTTATGAGATAATTCAGCTGCAGGTCTGTTCCAGCCTCCTGCAGCAGCAGCAGCGCAGTTCATATGGGCACCAGCATGTCCTGGCCTGGGGCGGATAGACAAACTGTTATGGTATCAAAACAAGCTTTACTCTGAGATGCCACAGATTCAAACTCCTCTTTCAGCAGCAAGTTGGTCTGAACAATAATTTACAGGAAAGGAGAAAAAACAAAAAGATCTGAACAAATCAGGAGGAAAAACAAATAACTGGAGTCCAAACAGCAAATACCTGGACAGACAAACGGGCCTGAAAGCTGAGAGGATCTGACAGTAACTGAAGCAAAACCGACAGGCTTGCAACGCTGGGAGGGCATGGAAACCAGTTTAAACAGCACAATGTGCTGCAGCTGATCTGGGAGCAGCTAATGGGAAACAAATAATGAACACAGACAATATGAAAGAGAAATAAAATCTCATTTCAACAACAAACTGCAGGAATCTCAAAGTGAAAGTAACAGATTTTCTTACTCAACATAAAACAGAAAAAACCTGGAAGGTTTGTCCCTCTGCAGATCAGACAGCAGCTTCATCCAGAACCCGTTTGGGTCGGGTGACCGGACCTTCCTGTTTCTGGGAAAACCTCATTTGACCTCAGCAGCTGCCTCTGAAGCGGCTCTGACTGTGGGAAGGAAAGCAGAAACATGTCGCGGCTTGTTGGTCTGAGCCGCAGGCTGACTGATAAACGCCGTGTCAGCAGTTCATCCCCCTCAGGCTTAACGGACCGGGCCACTCAGACCGCTTCCTGGGCCTGACAGGAACCGGTCCGGAGCAGCAGAATCAGACAATCAGTTTAGGAAGGTAACCAGGGAAACCTGGATTTAAGGAGAACGTGAAATCCTGCGATGGTTCACACAAAGTCTGCATCAGGAACCGGGACTCAGATCCAATCAGCAAAAAGTTTAAATAGTTTCTGAGAAAAACATGGAAGCTTCACGACACCGTCATTCTCTTTACTCCATCTAGAGTTTTTCTATCTGTCCTGTCATGACCTTTAACCTTTAGCCTGCTAACTGTAGAGTCTGACTTTTGGGTTTCTGGTTGTTTGTGACACTGGGATCAGCTGGGATGATCAGCTGGGATCCGCTGGGATCAGCTGGGATGATCAGCTGGGATCCGCTGGGATCAGCTGGGATGATCAGCTGGGATCATCCCAGCTGATCCCAGCTGATCCCAGCTGAAACAGATGGTTTCTAGATGAGCAGAGGTGGACCCTGATCTGCTAACGTGCTCAGGGCAGAGCTAACGCAGTTCCAACCGGTCAGAACCGGACCTGACCCGCGCCATCTTGGTAGGCCAGCACAGAGCAGAGCGGACCGATGGCTTCCAGGCAAAAAACTAAAAAATATATGAACCAATGTGCATTAGAACCAACAGGAACAAAATGGCTGCAGTCGGGATCGACCCAGAGGAGACAGAGAAGGAAAATGTGTCAGACAACAAACTTCTGATCTGAAGAATCAGAAGAAGTTTAATTCTTCAGATCAAAACCCTGTTCTCTGCATAAACCAAATGCAGCGGTTCTACATTTTGGTTTATTTTTTTAACTGAAGCAAAAGTTGTGGTTCAAACTGTGACAGAAACCAGTAGAACTCGATCACCTGTCTGTCTGGACCAGTGACCAGTTTAATGACTGGCCTCCATTTTTTTTACTGACCCAGAGGACAAAGTGAAACATGGCGGCCGGTCGAAGGTTCGTCTAAGTCTTTATATTTCTCATCGTTTGAGGCGGATGTGATGGATGAGGCATTTTAGTTTTGCCTCCACATACTGTGGTGAGACACGTTTCATCTGCTGTGTTTGGTTTTAGCCACAGTTATTTGAATGTTTCTCAGACAGATTCAGACATGAAAACAGAAACAATGTCTGCTTCGCTCTGAATCAATGAACATGATCGCTCATGTTTCTGGGTTTCGTCTCCCGGTTTGTTGCTGGTTTGGAGCGAAACGAGTGAAAACAGAGCAGAGGAGGTTTCACAACTAAACAAAGAAAGTCTGACTGAAGGCCACAGAAACAGAGATCTCATATTTCCACCATTAATCACTCCATTATCTGCAAACACTAAATTAAAAAACACATCTAGATTAGAAATTCTATGCCTGGAGGAAGATGGGCTAAGAGCACAAAAGCGACACATTGCTAAAGACATTTCACTTTATTAAATGCACTTATCTTCAATGTTTAACATGGAAATATTTAAATCTGGACAGAATGTAAATCTATATGTGAAGATTAAAGGTAAGAAAACCTGAATAAAGGTGAGCAAGCTGCTTCTGTTCATCCATTTTTCATTCTAAGGTTTGGAAATATTTCTCTGCTTTAATGTGAAAAGATATTTAGCAGATTAACATCATTTATATCTGCAGATATCCAATAAAACAACAACAACAAAAAGTTTGACGGTCAGGTAAAAGTAATTTTCTCTGCATTAATTTGTATTCTGAGTTTAACTTTTATATATTTTTTATTTAATAACACCTTGAGCTGCATATTCAAATATTTTAGCAATAAAACTGACATTTTTGTTTCCTCTGCTGTAGAAAAATACTAAAATCTGGAATCAAATTCCTTCAGATTTAGGATCTTTTAAAGAAAACGCATCGTTGCTTCAGTCCTTTAATGTCACATAATACCAGTTAGTTGGATCATTTAGTTAAAACAGTTTGTAGAATAATTGTCACAATAGATAAAGAAGAATTATTTTTAAATGGTTTCATTTTATTTACGTCATAAATGAAATATGTATTATTTTGTGTGAACTTTAGCAGGCCTGCAGACGTACTTCCTGTTGCACAGCGTCTGATTAAGTCAGACATCAACCGAAAAACCCAAACAGTTTTCTGTTAAAACAAAAACTGCAGCTGGTCAGCATCATTTCCTAACTGAAGATTATTTTTTTTACAAAAACACGATAAAGCAGAAGCAGAAAGAAGAGAAATGTGTTGGTCAGAGGAGAGACTGAGGTCAGGGACTCGATTTCGTCCTGATTTCTCGACTGAAGGACGTTTAGACCTGCAGCTCCTCTGGACTCGTTGGAAACATCCTTTTTTGGCTCATATTAAGAAAACTCCTCCACATCACTGATGACCTTCTCACAGTAAATCATCCAACCATCCATTCTTTACTGCCGGTTTGTTTCTGGGTTCACTTGTTTGGTGGTTTCACACAGATTCCCACAATCAGCGACTCGACCGCAGAGTGAGGCAATAACTCAGTCACTCAGTCAATGCTCCTCATTAAAACTTGTTCTGCCAGTTGAAGTCATTCAGTGCGTTAGGAAGCCAAACACTGCAGAGACGTCTGCAGCAGCTCAGGAACTCAGAATAACTTCCAAAAGTTTCTTTAATTTCAATATTTTAATTCAAAACCTAAAACTAAAACATAGATTTAATCAGAGGTGGATTAACCAGCGGTTTGAGTAACAAAATGTGTTTATAGAACTGTTTTAATGTTTGGAGGTAAATTAAAGGTGCAGTAAACAGCAGAACTACCGGTATGCTAACCTGCTAATCCGCTAATAGCAGAGCTAATTTTTTATCTGGTGTTTTAGCATTAGCTTTTGATAATACCATGTTGTTATATTGCTTTAGCATTAGCAGAGCTAATGTTTATGGTTAGCGCATTAGGGTTAGCACAGCTAGCTTTTTAGCTAACACCACCACGGTACATTACTTACCTGTCAGGAGTTTGGAAAAGTTTCTTCTGCCTAAAATCTAGTTTATGTTATTTTTGATTAATTTATGTTAAGTTTTATTTTTTATTTTAGTTTTCAAATTTCCAAAATTTACTGTTATTACATAACTTTTGATTTTTTTCCTCAATCTTTTGATCAGATACTTAATTAGATTAAATGACTAAATACTTTTCACTGTTACTTGAGATATTGTATTCATGTTTATGTTCTCTGTTGTTTGGGATGTTTCTTGTTTTAATAAAGTTATTAAGAGTGAGCATGAAGAGAGGATCGTCTTTAAGTTATGTTTAGTTTCAGTATAATTTTAACCTCCAGGTGTTTCCTTAACAGGCCATCTAATTACAATAACGTCTTTAATCCTGCAGCATTCTCCTTTATCTGTCACATAAACAGTTTTATGAAGAGTTGTTTGCTTGATTCTCGCTGCAGCTCAGATTTTAGCGTAAACTGAGGTAATCCCAGCTTTTCTTTCCTTCCTCATCAGCAGGATTAACATTTCAAACAAACGTCTGTGTGACGGCCGACCTGCAGCGTTCAGGTCTCTACAGGTCTGAGAGCCTGTCACACAGCACAGATCCCTGATTCCCTCCGCTGGATGAAAACAAATGTTCTTATTCACCTTAGTCACAAAAACCACAAAAATCACAAAAACAGGAGCAGACATGACATGCAGCAGAATGCCCCTTTAATTTCACTTTGTCTAAAGCCTGATTTATCTTCAAAAACACTGAGGCAGAAAAACTTCTGGGGCGTAAATACTTTAGTTAATACTTTAGGACCTGGTGCTAAAACAGTTTCTTCCTTAAGGCTCTGTAGATGAGAAAGCTGCGAGTGAAACAGAGTAAAACTGTTTCCAGGTCGTTCAGCGGACTGACTGGGGTCAGTTAGGAGGTCAGAGGTCAAAGGTCACTTACCGTAGCAGGAAAACAGGATCAGGGCAATCGAGAGAGACAGAGGGACGTTCATCCTGGACGAGATGCTGGAGCCGACTGAGGCTGTGAGGGAGACGGGGAGGGGGCGTGGCCTCAGAGAGAGAGAGAGAGCTGGATCAGAACCTGATCAGAACCAGGATAAAACTCCTTTAGGACAGGAGCAGACAGATCCTGTCCTAAAGGATAGGATCTGATCAGGGTTCTGATGTCCTGCTTCACAGGAAGTGGAGGAGCTGTGTGGAGAACAGGGACAGCATTCAAACTTCCCTCAGAAATGTACTGATGGGATCCGAACCCACAACCTTTTACACAGCGTTAGCTCTACATTAGCATTAGCATTAGCAGCAGAGGTGGGACGAGAAATTAAGTAGATCCAGTTTTTCCTTCCAGCTGTTTTCTGGTTCAGTTTGTTGCTTTAATTTCGACTAACTCAAAGTTAAAACACAAGAAAAACAAGAAGATTCAACTGCAGGAGCTGTTCGGTTTTACAGCGTTAAGGCCTTTTTCTGTCACCTCATGAGTTACAGCAGAGAACATTTTACAGTCAGAGGGATCCGGTTCTGGACAGAACCCAACATAAAACCTGTCTCTGGGTCGGACCAGCAGAGCCTTCCTGACCTCACAGCTTCACACACACACACACCTACACACACCCACACACACGCACACACACCCACCCACACACACGCACACACACACACACACACACACACGCACACACACCCACCCACACACACGCACACACACACACACACACACCCCCACGCACGCACACACACACACACCCACACACACGCACACACACCCACCCACACACACACACACACACACACACACACACACGCACACAGTCGTTTGGAGGACTGATGGTTTCTACCAACCAAACGGACCTTAAATATTCATTTTGAAACTATTTTCCTTAACATACTAAATATTAAACCTCAAACTAAATATTTACCTCTGAGCTACATATTTAGTTAGGAAACTAGTTACTTTGCAAGCTAAATATTTTGTTAACAAGCTAAATATTTAGCTTCCTGAGTAAATACAAACCTCTGAGAAAAGCATTTAGTTATAAAAATAAATATTGTTTGAAGCAAAATATTTAGCTTTCTTTCTAAAAATTTGACTAACCAGGTAACTTTTTAGTTTTTAGCCTAGGTGTTTAGTTTACAAACTATTAAAGGTTAAACTAAATATCTTGGCAACTTAAAGTCCAACTGATTTACATCATTTAGCTCAGATGTAAATCAGTTGGAAAGCTAAATGCTTTATAAACTAAATGAACGTTTTGTTACACCTGAATCCTCTTCCTGTTCCACTGCTGCTCGTTTCTAATGAAGCACAACCAACAAGAACAGGAAATGATTGGCCCATTCTGGGTTCTGGTTCTGTTTAGTCAGTCCTCCCCAGTTAAACAGATTTATAACTCCATTGTTCCCAGTGACGTCTCCAGAGAAGAATCCGGGTTTCCTGATGGATTGTTGGCCTGCAGACATTTTTCCTGCTGAGAAACACGAAGAGTTTTCTGAGGCCAGAGGAGGATTTATAGCTTTCTCCTCTTTTGGGGTTAAAAATGTTAAAAAGCTTCTGGAAGCAGGAAACTTTCTGTTTCTCTGGATTCATTCCCAACATAAAGATGACTCTGGTGCATTGCAGCACCTTCTGCTGGTTGACTTCAGGTAAGGTCGCTTTATTATCTGCAGCCTCTGATCCTCTGAATCAGACCTTAAATCAGAAACAGAACCCAGAGGAGAGCTAGAGTCTGATTGGCTGCTGGGCAGCGGTGAAGCTGATTGGCTGCTGGGCAGCGGTGAAGCTGATTGTTTCCATGGAAACCACCTGAGCAGTTTGATGTTTAACAGGTAATAAGGAAGTGACCTTTGATCTCAGCACAGACTTGGTTCCTAGAGGTTTGGACGGGAAGCGAAGCAGTTTGTTGGAGAACGTATCTGTTGCTGTGGATCTGTTGACAGAAAACGACAGAAAAAGACAGAAAGGCGTGGACCTGCTGCTGGTCAGGATGAAGCTGGACGTGAAAATTGAGATGCTGAAGTTTTGCTTCACGGTTTTAAACTCCGTCTTCCTGGTGAGTTTCTCCTGGATTTTCATCATCAACTCGTTTTCAGCCATTTAAATCAGGTTCTTCATGACTCCTAACTGGACATTTGGTTTTGTTTGTCATCTTTTGAAATATTTCTCAAATGTTTGGTTTATTCTTCAGCGTTTCATATTAACTTGTGGTGCTTTCTGAAGAACAGTTCCTGTTTCCTGATCCAGTTTCTTTGCTTTCAGTCCTTCTGTTGCTGCTGGTTGTTTTGATTGTTGTGACAGGAAGTGGCTCTTTGAAGCAACAGGAAATTATCATTTTGAATCTTTTCTGTAAAGGAGTTCCCCAAGGCTCCACACTTGGAACTGGAAATAATTTTTCATGACATATGTAGCTGCCTCCTTGTTTAAGCAGAGGCCTTACAGGGAAGAGCCAGGAACTGCTATAAATAAAATAATTGATTGATTATTGATTGATTTAGCGACGCCCAGGATTCAGACGTTTCCTCCAGGCTTCAACACACCTGAGCTAAAAGCTTATATTGTTTCAGACTTTGGCATCATTTTATGACTTGTTAAGAAAGAGATTTACCTGTTTTGATCAGATGTTTAGAAGTACGGTGGCCCAGAAAGGTCAATAAAATGCAAAAATGTGCACAATGGAATTTATGACAGAATCTGTCTAAATTTGGTTTTGGCATAAATTCAGCTTAGCATTAATTTCATTTTAGTATTAATTACAGTTTAGCATACATTTTGTGTTACTGGAGCCTAAATTTTGTTTATGCAAAGAATTCAGTTTTAGCATAAATTCCCTCTGAGTATACATTTTATTTTTGCCATATTCTAAATTTTTACATTTTTTAGCATAACCTCACATCAGTTTTAGCATAAATTTAATGTAAGCATAAATTCCCCTTTAGTTTCCATTCTGTTTTAGCATAGCTTCAGCGTTAGCTCCATGTTAGCATGTCCTGCATCTCCTCTGAAGCTTCTGTTGCTCTGACGTTTCGCTCACCTGGAACCTTTTTCACCAACATTGACGTGATGCAGGTCTGGACTTTCTCTGCAGGTTCTGGGTCTGAGCGTTATGGGCTGTGGAATCTGGATCCTCTTCGACACTGGAAGCTTCCTAGATGTCCTCTCCTCTGGTACCAAAATAAAAATAAATAATTTTATTTAAAGGAACAGCGTAACATTTATTCAGGGTGAGGAAAATCTCCCCAGAGGAAAAGATGAAAACTGAAATTTCCAGTACGGTAAATGTAAATAAAGATTTTAATTCACGGTGTTTTTTTCTAGTGGCATCAGAGTTTGTAGGAACTTTTATTTAATAATCCACCGCTTCCTGTTTCTAGGTATAAATATGACCAAGACCTATTTATCTTTGCCATAAGGCAGATGGGTTTTTATGCCACCCAATGAATTGTTAAATTTGCAATAGTTTCAGTCAAACAGTTTGAATCGTGGTGGTTCTGTCCCGATCCCGGTTGGGACAGAACCGACCAGGCCCAACAAAACTGGATCTGATACTGAAGCTTCGGAAACTTCACATCTATGAAGATAAATCCTGCAACAACGTGACAGACTCTATGTTGGAGTTCAGGGCAAAACTAAGAATTATGAGAATAAAGTTGTATGAAAATAGAGTCAAAATATTACAAAAATAAAGTTGTGAAAGAATAAATCAAAACTATACTAAAATAAAATTAGAAATGTACAAGAATGACATTAAATATCATGAAGCAAACTAAATAAAGTCATAATATTTTAACTTAATTCTCATAGTTTTCTAAATATTTCCTTAGTGTGACCTTCTTCACCCCAAATCCGTCTCAGTTTTTTGTATATCTTTTATGATTTTTGTATTTTTTGTATTTTTCTACTTTTGTGTTTTTCTATTTTTGTGTTTTTCTATTTATTTGTTTTTTTTATATTTTTGTGTTTTTATATTTATTTGTTTTTTTTATATTTTTGTGTTTTTATATTTTTCTGTTTTTATATTTTTTCATGTTTTTCATATTTTTGTGTTTTTATATTTTTTGTGTTTTTATATTTTTTGAGTTTTTAAAAATTTTTGTGTTTTTGTGTTTTTATATTTTTTCATGTTTTTCATGTTTTTTGTGTCTTTGCGTCCAGAGGAGCTGCAGGTGGTGGCAGCAGGTCTTTTTCTAATTGGTGCAGTGGTGGCGCTGGTCAGCCTGACTGGGTGTACTGGAGCGGCCCTGGAGAAACGGTTCCTGCTGCTGGTGGTGAGTTTCCCATGATTCCCTGCTGTGGGGAAAACAGTTGCTACCTGCTCAACACTCTGAGCGCTCTTCCTCCTCAGTACTTCTGCTTCCTCATCGCTCTGGTCCTGGGTCAGCTGTACGTCATCATCCTGCTGCTCCTGAACAGAAACCGGGTCAGTCCTCTGCACAGCGGCTCTACCGCATAAAATCTACTCTTTTTTTTTTCCCTAAAATGTTTGAATGTTTTTCCTTATCAAAAATAAACCTGAAGTTTTGCTTCAACTCTTTCATGTCTCAGCTTCAGATAGAGCAGGAGTTTTTAAAGAGACAGAGGCCCAATTAAATCAGGAAGTAATTATTTCTTGTAAGTCATCTTTGACATATTTGCATTTTTATAACAACTGAAGGTAAAAAAAGTTACTTGGTTGTGCTATAAAATGGCTCCAACTGCCTGTAAAACATATAATACCTTTAACTTCTTACCTGAAGAAATCTGTTGGTTTGATTCTTGTCCACCAGGGTCAAAGGTCATTGTCATTTTCCTTCCATGTCCGTTGCTGGAGTCCATCAGAACAGCTGAAAACTGCCGAAGCTGCATAAAACAGCTAAACAAACCCGAGGCTTGGATGTTAGCTCAAAAGTCTAACCCTGAGATTAGGAGGAAGTCATGAGGAGACCTAGCAGACCAGCACCCCATCCTGGGATTTAAAAGTGCGTTGTGGATTTACTCTGCTGTGCACAGAAATCAGTGGACCGAAAACCTAAAAGTGATCCTGGTTACGGTTGTGAAAAAAGTGACTAGTGAAAAAAAGAAGGAAAAACTTTCTACACAAAATCAGTTTGTTTCACTTGAAAGACAAGAATGTAAATGTTGATATTGTTGGGCTGCGTTCACACCAGCGCTGTTTAATCTGCTGTAATCTAACTCCAGTACATCTGCCTAGATAGTCCGGTTCGTTTGTGGAGTTGTGAATGCGTAATCAAACTGTGATGTGGACCACAAAGCAGACACTGGTTCATCGGTTTGGTTGAAGTCTGGTGTGGTTTGGATGCATGTGTGAATGTTTTGGTCTGTTTTTGTGTGTTATTGTGTTTAATTCAGTCTTTCTCAAAGATCGCAGCTCACCGTTGTTTTCCCTCACCAGATCGAAAATAGTCTGACTCAAACCGTGAATGACATCATACATCAGTATGGAAATAGCAGCAGCAGGACCGACAGAATCATGGATAATGTTCAGCATTTTGTGAGTTTCTCCAACATCACTTCTGTCCTAGCTAAAGTAAAAGTCGCCTGGTTAATATTTGTCTTTATTCTGGCTCACAGACTAATTGCTGCGGAATAAATGGACCAGAAGATTGGCTCAAAAACTCCTTCATTCAAACGGAGAACCTGACAAGTCAGAACGTTCTGCCGTGTTCCTGTTTCCGCTCCTTTCAGCAGAGCATAAACTCGTCCTGGTGCTCGGAAACCAATAGCACCAGGGAAACGGTGCTTGGAACAGGAACTGGTTTTTTTAATGAGGTACAGTGGACTAAACCGAACAGCAGAAATCTGGACATGTTGCAGCGTGACGTCATGTGTTTATGATCCCGCTGCAGCTCCCAGCTGCAGGGAAAAACGCTGCTGACGTCTGTTAATAAAAGAAAAAGAGACGCAGTTTTGGTCAGAAAAGTTTTAATTAAGAAAAAATAGCGAGAGAGAGGGAAGTAGGTCAGTGTTGCTAGCTTGACTTTGACAACTGGAACATATAGATGTGCTGTGGAATTTGGTGTTTCGGTTCAGATAAAAGAAAAAGTGTCCCTCACTGATCTGACAAATGATCAGTAGAGCAGGGCTAGAAATGAGCTAATCAACCACTGCTGTGTTAGCTTAGCTAATAGCAGCAATAGATAATCTATCACAGCGATCACTTATTAACAATCACAAAATAAACAAACATAAAAACATAAAACTGTAGCTGAATGTTCTGCTTTTTGTGTGGGAAATGTTTGCATATTTTTTGGTGCCACATAGTGGCGTTGTTGTCAGTCAGTTGCTATGGCAACGAGTCTGTGTGAAGAGCAGCCGACCCAGTGAGCGAGAAGAAAGAAGAGTAGGATTGGTTTCGAGTTATTCTTCAACAGTTTCTGTTTTTCTCTCTTTTCTGTGGCTTCCTGCACTGAATTAATAATCCACCTCCAGGGTTCATTTAGTTAACGGTTCTTATGGGTGGAACGCAAAAGAATCAGCTTTTTGCCCTCCAATGTTGAGCTAATGCGCAAAATGTCCAGATGAAAACAACATGCAACACGTCTACAGTGAGAATCCTCACCTGATAATGAGCTGGTTCATTGAAATGATGTGTTTAATGCTGCAGAGCTGCAGTCAGAAGATCGACCAATGGCTGCAGGAGAACATTATAACCATCGTTGCCATGGCGGCATTCCTCATTTTAATCCAGGTAAGAATAATCTGAAAGGTTTAACCTCCATTCATTCCTCTTAGGGTTACGTTTCCTCATAAAAACTACAAATGAGTTTCCTCTCATTCAAAGGTTGCTATCATCAGTAATTAGATGCCATCTAGTGGTCGGAGTGTGAACTACACCTGATTTATTAATGAGGAAACATGCAGCAGCCGATTAACTCGGTAAATAATCTTAACCCTTAACTAAATTCAGCAGCAAAATATACATTTAGGCTGAGAAATGTCTTCTACTTATCATACATCAAAATAGAGAACATGTGATCAAAATTATAAAATTTATTTCTAATTTGGGATTTAAAGCTTTTAGTGATTCTCGCAACTAAGCAATGGAAATGAGCAAAATGTAGGGATGTTTGTAGAAATAGGAAATTGAGTCTATATTTTCATTATGCAATACATGAAATTAAAATATGAATATTGATTAATTAACAGGAGTACATACGGTAATATAATATTCATGATGAAACGGGATGGAAGCCCATTTCCATCATGAAAAAGTCTTAAAGTCATAATTACAGGAAGCCAGAATGATCATAAACAGCAAAATCATAAGTAATGACATTTTTTGTACAATTTCATTAATTACTTAAAATGAATTCAGTCATTTTAACTAATTTATTAAAATTAATTTCAGTCATTTAGGACGGATTTCTGCATTTCAGTTGTAATTACTGTGGCTGGCTGAAGGGGGTGCTAACGGCCCTTTGCTCTGCAGGTCATTGACCTTTTCGTCGCTGGGTCTCTGTTCCGCATGTTTGGAGAAAAAGACGCGTTAAAGAAAAACAAGCGGCTCGTCGGTGAAGACGACGCCGACTCAGACTCCGCCTCCGAGCCCGACCCAGATGGCGGCGAGCAGAACCACGCCTTCCTAGACCCGGATGAAGGCGCCACAGAACCAGACTACATGACAGCTCGAGACGCCAACAACATGGCTGACCAGTACAACCAGAACCAGGAGTACCAGGAGCCATTTCATTACAACCAGAACCAGAACCAGGAGTATATGCCTGCTGGAGATGCCAACAACATAACGTATGACCAGTACCAGTACAACCAGGACCAGAACCAGGGCTTCCAGAACCAGGGCTTTCAGAACCAGAACCAGGGCTTCCAGGAGCCACTAAATTTTGACCAGAACCAGGGTTACTATGGTTACCAGGAGCCTAATCAGCATTATTAAACAGTGATTCAGGGTTGTAAACATTAGTTATTTTGAATAAAATCTTGTTTTTTCCTCTAATTTTTTCTCTTTTTAAAGGTTTCCTGTCCTGAACTATCATGGCTGCTTGAAGAGTTTTAAGAGAAAAACTTTTTTCTCCTTCAAAAATCAGTTTTTGGTTAATGAAGCTGAATAAATCAGAAACGTCCTTTTGGAAAACAAAACCACAGAAAGTTTATAACCATCAACCAAATTATCGCCTCGTCATCGTCGGCCATGTTTGTTTACTCTGAACTCACGTTTGATCTCGAGAGATTTAGCGAGATTTCTCGTCTGGTGTCTGAAGGTTGGTGGTTGGATTCTGTGCAGTTTGTTGCACTTTGGATGATTTTGAAAATATCCCAGTAATTTTAAAATCGACGGTGTTTTCTTTTACTGTTGTTAAAAATTACACTTTCAATGGTGTAAATTTGAATGACTAGATGAAAATATGTTTCATATTTGACCATGAAACGTATTAATAAAGTGTCACATATTGATATTTATCTGTTTCCTACATTCTTATCTTATTGTTGATCATTATTCTGAGAAATCAGTAACATGAAGATTGTCTTTATATAGATCAATATTGTTAATTAGTAATTAAAGGCAAATTGAGGAAATTAGTTATTTAAAGTGTTTCTGTATCCAGCAGCAGAACCAGAAGCCTGTTGGGATTAAATGTGACCAAGAGATTCTTGTTTATCTTAACATTTTTATTCAATAAATAGAAAAACATTTTCAGTCATCTTGTAGAAAAGTTACAAAAGTAAACAAATGATTACTCCATACTCAACAGCGCCCCACAGAGGCAGGGCTCAACAGTTAAAAACAATTTTAAAATAAAAAAGTTTAATACATTAAAGGAAAGAAGGGAAAATGTGACTCCATAAAGAAATGAAGCTGGATAATCCAGAAGAGGAATAAACATTAATTCAAGCTTTATGAGTGCAAACAGAAAACTAGACATGTCCACACATTTCTTACACCCTTCTCCCACTGGGCCAGCAGGGGGCGCTGTGCCTCTCCAGCTGTCACAGTCTGATCATTGACATTAAAATTCAGATCTGAGTGAATCTACAGGGTTTGTTTGGAAGTGCGTGGATCAGTCCAGCTGACCTGAAGGATCCCGAGGAGCCAATAAATTATCCTGATGTAGCTGAAGCTGCGCTCGCTTCCTCTTGCCCATATAAGGAAAACGCTGTGCCAGCAGGTTGTTAGGGAGACAGGTAATCAGTATTTACATTAAAAAGCAGGTGGATCAGTGAAGGAATCAGATCCCAGGATGATGGTTTGACATTCAGCAGGAGGCAGGTTAGAAATATTTCTGATTGTTGCAGGAAACAAACTTCTAGAGAGCAACAGAGCGACGTTAACCGGTTCACTGCAGAGAAGTTAAATTAACCGGTTCACTGCAGAGAAGTTAAATTAACTGGTTCACTGCAGAGGAGCTAAATTAACCGGTTCACTGCAGAGAAGTTAAATTAACTGGTTCACTGCAGAGGAGCTAAAGGCGGTTTCTTCTTCTGCTGCTGCTGCCGTGTTTTGACCTGCTGCTGTTTCAGTTTTAGTTTTGTTTCAATCTCAGTGTTAGTTTAGAATTTCTTTTCTGGATAGTTATGATTGATCAAAGCATTTTCTTTATTTATTTTGTTTTTTGTCTAAGGAAGGGGAGTTTTTATCATCTGTTTGTCTGTAAAACTAAAGGATCTGTGCTTTTCTCTGGGTCCCAGGCTGTTTTATCTAGACTGACTAGTAGAAGGGGAGTTTTTCTTCTCTTTGCTTTATTCACCAGGGATTTTTGTGAGTGTTTTTGTTGGGCAACACTCAGGTGGATTTAGTTATATTTGTGATTTCTTTATTATTCCTCCCCAAGCAGTCAAACTTTATTTAATTGTGTTTAACTGGTTTCCAGGGCCAACATGGACTCCTGGTTTTAGTGAACTATTTATGCCTGTAGGCTTTTGTGAACTCAATAAACTGTTTGACTCTGCTCTGGTTTGCAATGCCTCTGGTCATTTTTACAAACTTATCTGAGGCTTGAAGGTTCTCCACACATAACCAAAGCTGTGCCTGAGGTCACACTGGGAAATGAAATGATCTCTGCGTTCACAGAGCAGGTCCGGTTTTCAGCTGCGCCACCGACTCCACCTGCTGCTTCCAGCAGGTGATGCACTGCATGAGCTTCATCAGGACCGAGGAGTCCGGGTGGCCCGGAGCCGGGGCCTGACTGCTGCCGGACGCCGGGACAGGACAGGCGTCCACACTCTGAAATCAATCAGTCAATCAATTAAATGTCTGCTTTCTTACAAAATCTGTGAAAAAACATCTTTTCCTTCCTCCGTTTCTCATTGGATCCTTCCCTTCCTCATCATTTCTCCTCCAATCAGAAACTCACCAGGTGTTGCAGCAGATCCTTGTTGAACATCGTTATGTGTTTCACCAAAGTTTCCGTTTTGTTGTGTTTGTTTTCGTCGATGTAACGTTGGATTTCCACTGTGCAGGTTTGCTTCTGACAGAGTCTGCTGGCCGACTGCAATGAAAACATGAGAAAACTCATAGAAAACCTGAATGACTCAAAACTAGTGGTGGACACACTTCCGCTAACATGCTAACAGTGATGCTAACTATTCATTTAGCAAAAAACTTTTAGCGCAGTTAGCTTCCCCTAAATTAATCTGCGAACTTTCAACTGAATAAATTTCAACCTCAGGTTTGAAGTTTGCGTTAGCAGAACTATTATCTCTTTTGGGTTAGCATAACCATTTAATTAGCAGTTAGCATTCCCTAAAGTTCTCCAAGCTCTCTTGTTGATGTCAGAGGTCAAATCACTGCTTCCAACAACGTCTCTGAATGCGTAGCATCATGTTGGACCCTGAAGAAGACGAGCTACAGCAGCAGACGGCCTCACCGCTAGCAGCAGGAAATCGAGGCTAATATTCACACACAGCCACTGAAACATGTTGGAAACATGTTGCCACAAGTCAGGAGTTGGTGAACAAATATCCTGATCCAGGCTGGTAGAGGAGGTATGATGCTGTGGGAGAAGCTGTCGGCCATCTACATCCCTTCATGACCACAAAGTACCGTTCCTATGGTAACAGTTGGTCATAAACTTGACACAAAGCAGAGACCAACTTCAGCACCTTCTGACAGATTGGCGCCAAAGAACAGTTTCCAGATTTATTGTTGTTTTCTCATTATTTCATCCTCAAAAACCAGAAATGACGAGCAGCAGATCTCAGACCAGCAGGGCTAAAAGAGCCAAAGAGCAAACATAGAAATTGTGGCAAGAACTCAAAGAAGCAAAGATAGTTTGCGTTTGGCCAAATGTGCATCTGGTTGTTTGTGACACAAAGAGCGTCACAATAATTATAATTACATCTTCATAGCTGATCATTTTTCACTCAGCAGCCAATAGAGGAATTATGCATGTCTTATAACAGCAGACACATGAAGGTGAGACACAGAGACTGTTTCCAGCTTACTGTGTTCCATGGGAGCGAAGTCTCCTCACACTTCAGGGTCGGCAGACCTTTAAAGGGTTTCTGTGGAAAACAGACAGAATGAAGCAAAGTGACATTAAAACCGCCGCCGTGTTTCCAGAGGCGGAGCCTCACCGACTCATTCAGCAAGACTCTGTAATTCTGCAGCTCTGCCTCCAGGCTCCCGGCGAGGCTTCGCACGTCAGGGTTCACTGATGGGGGCCAGCTGGTGGGCATCGCCCGGACGATCACAAGCTCCGCCCACAAGCCCAGGTACAGGAAGCAAACGAGACGGCAAATCACTGCAAGAGAAGCAGGCTTAGTTAGACCTCCCAGAAACCGGAAATAAGATGTTGGGAATCTCAGCGTTTCAAAGACCATACTAGCTGCTGCGCACACAAGGAGGCGCTGCGTAAACACCTCCAAATTGTGCAGGCAAGGCTAGGCTGGTTGCTAAGAAACCGACAGAAATTGTGCACCTGTCTATGATGTCATCACTGCTGTCAGGAGAAAAAAATGTCCTGAAAATTCTCCCCTGATTTTCAGGACGTAGTTATTATTACAGCTGAAATGATCAATCCAACTAATTGATTATTGGAATAATTGTCAGCTAAATTAGTGATTGAATAATCAGATCCAAGAAAAGGCAATTAGTGACAGAATAACACAAGAAGCCAAAACTGAACAAAAATATAAGCATTTTACATTTGAGATAAAAAATAAAGTCAGTTAGTAAATAAATCTCCACCATCAGATTCAGCAAAAAAAAACACAACAAAATTCTATGGAGCAACTTTTTAAAAACAAAATCCAGCTCTGATCAGTCCGACGGCCGTCAGGTATGTTTTTAAAGGAATGTTGTTATAACATGTTTAGTTTATTATTTATGCTGTAAAAAACTCCGATATAAGAAGTTTCTTAGATGAGAAACTAAATATTCTCTATTTTCATGTTTCTATGCAAATTTTGATATTTTTGTGTAAATTTGTTTTAATGAACTCTGTCCAAAGTTTTTATGCTGTTTTTAACATCATCAGGTTTTGATTGTCTGTAGAAAACAAGAAAAAGTCTGAAAATGTTTTTTACCTTAAAATGAAATGAAGAGATAAATCCTGAATCTTTTTTTTACCCCAGAATATAATTTAAAATATGCTATATTAATGCATTTTCGTATTAAACATAAAATTCATGAGGCTTATTTCACGGGTCGTGATGAAAATGTGATTTTGTTTTAGTGTCGAAGCAGCTGAACATTAAGACCAGATGGTGAAACATTTCTGGTTCTTCTGGGCCGGACTCTGCAGTGATTCAGAGATAATTCCCCCCAGAAAACATCCATCACTCTGGATTGGCTGCTTCTGCCTGGATGACAGAAACGGCTCCACAACGTGACGCCATCTGTTTCCATCTGCAGCCAATAAATCAGATAACAGGAAAAACTGTTTGTTCTGTCATTTGACTCCAAAGTGAAACAAGTTTTATAGAAACTGTTCCACCCAGACTGATTCACAGGAATCCAATTCTTCACTTCTGAAGAATGTTGATGGTTTTCTTACAGTAATAATTGTTAAAAAGACTCTTTCAATCTAAACAAAGATGTTCTACTGAGCAGCTGAACCTCCTCGGCTCTCGGCTCGTTTTGCACAAATTCTTGCATGAAGGAGATCAGCTGTGGTTCTGGAAGTCCAGTTGGTTCTGATATCACTTCCTGCACTGCTTGTGCACACTTTTTCCTACCACACTTTTTCCTTCCACTAAACCTTCTGAAAACAAGCTTCCTTAGTGTCATTATAACGGACGACACTTCATGACAACAGTCATAAAATTCATAAAAACTCCTTCATGTTCATGTCAGTCTTATCACAAATCGTCAAATTTTATTTTTTAATTTAATTTTTAATCTGTTTTTATGCAAGTCAAAAAAATAAATAAACAATATTTTTAATTTCGTTGTTAGAAAATAAAGTTGAAATCTTGGGATATTTAAATTCAATTAAATCTAATAATTATTTGTTGTTTTTGGGGTTTTTAAAAAAAAATTTTTACCAAAATATAATTCATAAACAAATAATGCAACAGAAAACAAAATATTTTAAAAAATAATTAAAAAACCATCTGAAGACGTAAAAACACATAAAAACATTAAATGTATTAAAAATAGTAAAGAAGATGCTGGTAGAAATTTAAAAATATATTTATAATTTCATTCTTGATCCCAAAATGTTTCTACTTTTTGTCAAATTATGAAAACTAAAAAACATGATAATTGATTTAAATTTGCTGCAGTTTCATTAATGAAACTAATTTAACTTCCTGAAAATTCAGAAATTAAAACATTTTAACCTCATAAAGAAACATTATTTCTATCTGATATTAATCAGAAAAGTTTCTATAAAATCAGATGAAATCTGAACATGAAGGAGCTTAAAGCCGAGACACTGACTGGTTCTCCTCTGTTGGAGGCTGAAGCAGCGCTGGTCCTGGTTCTGGTCCTGGTTCTGGTCCCGGTTCTGGTCCCGGTTCTGGTCCCGGTTCTAGTCCCGGTTCTGGTCCCGACCCGTGCTGCTGGTGCTGTGGATGCTCCAGCTGCAGCAGCTGGTATTTATCCTCCATCATGGCGGCTCGTTCTTCGGAAGCCTCCTGCCATCTTCTCAGAAGCAGCTTTGGCATCAGAGTGGGAATATTTCTGCACTCTGATGGGAAGCAGGAATCCACATCTTCCTGCTTTTTCACATTTCACAGAAACGCTCATCAGTTTCTCTGACTCACTCCGGGACCAACGTGTCAGCAGACGTCCGAGGAACTGAGCAGAAACAACAACGACTGTTTTCACTGCTGGAACATCAACTTTGACCTAATTAAAGCAACAAGTTATTGTAGAAAATAACGACGTGATGATGGTGAAGACGTTCTTGCTCCAGTGTCAGATTATTTCATGTTTTCAGTTCATTTCTCTGTAATTTTTCATCCAGATGAAGAAATAATTTTTCCAGAAACTGAACAACCACAATGTTTTGACCTTTAGTGAGTTTGCAGTGTTGCTGTTTTACATCCTCGGATAAGATACTATAGGAGTTCATGGTCGGGGTATTTTGGCTGTGTGCTGACCTTTGACCTGCAGCCAGAGGGATTTTGAATCCATCCATCTTATCCGGGTCGGGTCGCGGGGTCAGCAGCCTAAGAAGGGAAGCCCAGACTTCCCTCTGCCAGCCTCTTCCAGGGGAATCCCAGGACGTTTCCAGGGCGTTTCCAGGCCAGCTGAGGATCATCATCCCTCCAGTGTGTCCTGGTTTTCCTCTCCTCCGGTGGGACCTGAACTCCTCACAGGGAGTTCAGGTCCCACCGGAGGACCTGAACGGATGGATCATCAGGATGGACCAGATGATCCATCCTGACCAGATGATCCATCCTGACCAGATGATCCATCCTGACCAGATGATCCATCCTGACCA